>JARHVA010007344.1:0-95000 GCA_037957365.1 Torreya grandis
TGCAAAAGACTATGGAATGGGAGTCCATGACATGAAAGGATTCAAGTCTTGTGGAATAAATACACGTGTTAAATAGAGAAGTCAAGAACAAAGGACTCAGAACTTAGTGGAAGACTTAGGAAGAGCATAGAAAGTAAAGATGTTTATGGAGTAGTTCATAGGAATGAAAGAGAAGACTAAGTCAAGTGCAAATCGAGCACCAACCCGTAAGAAGAGAGGCTCTCAGTAACAAGGATCCAACATCAAGAGAGAATATAAGGGAAGATAGTCTTAGGTCTATATAAACTTAATGTAAATGGCTACCATGACTCAAGTCTATTTATGATCATTAGCTAGTCATCTTGATGATAATTACCTCTATAACTTCTTTGTTGAGGAAAACCAAGTATAAAATACTCACATGATGTAATTTTTGGGTTGGTTGTTTAGTTTGATGATGATGATTTTGTATGAGTTGGTTAACATTGTAACTCTAAATAATTTATTTTTTCATATCACTTAATGAATATGATGAGAAGACCTATGTTGACATAATACTTGTGTTCAATTATATATGGGGTTGATGTTATATGTTATCATTTATGCCATCTTTTTATTTTGAACATTTATTAATGAATAGTGAGTTGAGTTAGATATAAGATAAATAATGAGTTTAGAAATAAATATATGTAAGAGTTCCCCTATCTATGAAGTTAGATAAACACACCCTTACATGATAAAACCAATAGGAACTAGTTCCATGATGCATGCTTTGGGTGACTGCATGAGAACCTGTTCTTGAAATGAAATCCCAGCATGCTATCACATTGGACTCTTTTTCATGGAAGGTGTCTACCTATGGAAATACATGCCCATTTAAAGGAAAAATTCCCAATATTTTGGCTCTATTGTTGGGACCCATAGTGCTTGTTTCCATGATGGTGGAAGATGCTTGAATGGCTATCTTTAGAGAATATTGAACTATGGGTTACTAATTTATAAGATAACTTTTTATCACCATTTATTGAACCAAGAATCTTCACATGTGTATGGGTAGAACAACATATGTTTTACTCACTTTATGAGACTTTATTTGTAAAAGTGCATGTTCACCGTCATGCTTGGATTTCAACATATGCACAAGATTGATCAAAGAAATATAGATGGAAGACAACATGGTTAGTAGAGCATCAGTTGGATTTAACTCAGTGGGAGTGCCTTGGATGCATGTAATTGATGTTTGGTGATGTGTAACTTTGAATAGTTACATTTTAGAGTACATAGTTTCAATATATTCCTATCTAGATGAACCCATGTTCACTTCCTCCAAGAACCACATGGTATAAATCTTAAACATTTTTCATTGGATATAAAGAATCTCTTATTAGATTCTAGACTTGAAATTTTCTCCATGGATGACTAAACTCTCTCCCACATGAGCAGTGCAATTAGTGGGGAAATGGAGGGGTACCTTTTGATGTAATATTTTTAGTTTGGATTGGTATCTAGTTAGTAGGAATTTTAGAAGCATAAATATGATGAATATCAACAAAGGGTTATGAGTTTAAGTGAGGTAGGGAGGGGATAAGAGAACTTAAGAAGTGTTATAAGGGTCTACAGGGAAGCAGAAGAGCATAGTAAGGACTCCCCAACCACAAGACCACACTCAACACTATTATAAGTATGTGTGGGAGAAGCAAGTCAAGTAATGGTGACTAACAAACCCAATTTGGATAGGCACAATTCCCCACATGCATCACGTGCTCATTCTCTTAAGTTAGACAACATCTTTATATGAAACTAAGAGTATAAATAGTGTATAATAAAAAATTAAACCTATTAAATATAATTTTATAGATCAAGACATAGATAGTAGTTTATTGGCCATTTATTATCCATTGTAAGACAATTCTATGGACTAGCTTGGAATGCCTAATAGACCTAGCATATTAATTGAAGAGAGTACCAACCCATCTATAGTTAATCAACCTTTCTTAGCACCCAACCATATTAGGTGCTTTTTTTACTATAGGAGGTATAAGACATAAAACTAGTGGTGGTTCAACTGGAGGAATTGGAGGAGGCATAGGAGGTAGTGGTGGACTTCCCCCATAAGGTCTAAGAATGACAAGTAGTGTATCACATCAAACCCCATTGAAAAATCCTAATTTGTCCACTATATATTATGAGATGACACCCCATTTTCCTAAGTATTATAGTGTGGATAATGTCACATAACATGTTCACAAGTGGGAACTTATTTAGAGATCACATGGCATTACATCTTCTAAACAAAATGAAACTCAATTTTCCACCACTCTTTTACACTATGTGCACAAGTGGTATTATAAGTATGATCGGTAATAAGCTATGGTGAATTATAACCAACTAAAGTTAGCATTTCTCTAAGAATTTGATATTCTAGATTTTGAATAGTAGAGCATAGATGCCCTAAAAGACATCAATAAAAAACTAGGAGAATGCATGAGTATGATACACATTTTAAGATGCTTCTTTTGAAGTTCTCTTTTGAGATAAACACCACTCATCACTCTTAGTGGTTCATATGAGGTTTATTTCTTCCCTTCCAATACACCTATCACATAAGACTTTCACCAATCTATATGATGCTTGGAAACTACACTTCATGTTGAATCCATTGGAAGCATCGACATAGGTCTTAGTCCCCTTCATGTAGGCTTAGATCACTGATATAGCATCTTAATTGGATAATCTCACTGCACATAATGATCATGACATTCATAGTATTTTGTGGTGTGTGGACTATGAAATTGAAGGCCATAATAGGAATAAATACCCTCAAAAGAGTATTTAAGACATGATGAAGCAATCCTATGATATTTTTTAAGAATAACACAATGTAATGGATTTCCCTTTGCTTCAATGTGCCACACAATCAAAGGTATCTACATATTGTAAGATATGCAATGCATATACTCATCATACCAATGATTATCATCTTATTAGTGAAATCCATGAGGCATGCATGCATGGTACATGCTAGATTTGTGTTTCCAATAACCAAGACAATATAGGAGGATATCATGGTTGTGGTCATGGTAAAGGATATAGAGGTGGGTTTTTCCACCAAGAACCTATTAAAACTATAGTTCCCTAGAGCAATTAGCAGCTTGATGCCTTGTGTATCCTACATGTGCTTTTTGTAAAAATGAACACTATTTGGAGGAGTGTCTAGACCTGTATATTTAAATGATGAAGGAGATAATTCAAATGGGTGCTAGAATGATATGAATTAAAAATCCTCAATAGAGACCATGCTCTGCTACTCTAATTGGTCCCAAGGTTAATATTACTACATGATGTGAATCTCAATACCAGTTCATGCCCCACCAACCCATTAAAAAGGTTCAATGAGAGGAGCCTCATACAAATGATTATCTATATCCTTAGTAGTAGAAGGAAGTGTTACATAATACCATGAATTTGGTGAGGGAGCTCTAAGGAGAGATCTAGCTCCTCAAAGATCAATATACTACTACACATGGTGACATGTAGAAAGTTATGAATCTTTATGACTCAGTGCATGATAAGTTTCATGTGCTATTCTAGTGACTTCTTGACAAAGATATTATACCCATTTTATGAAATTATCTAACGCATCATAATCCTAAGCCTATAAAGGATTTTTAATTAAACCATTCATGATGACAAGAGACTCATATTCAACCTAGTTTAGAGGGGGATAAAGAGATACTGGTTAATACCACTATTGATGGATGGGTTATTTAGGATATCCTAGTTGATATCACTACCAATGTAAATATCCTAAATAAGGATGCTTAGATGAAGATGGTAAGCCTTGCTTTGCATTCTTCTACTCATGTTTTGTTTAAGGATAATAATACTTGTGCTTTGCCTATTGGAGTACTTAATGATGCCACCATGGATATCTTAGGTGTCACTTTCAAAGATGACTTTGAAGTAATTAAGTTATATGAATCTAATGACTTTCTAACTATGTTGGGTCACCTTTAATGTTACATGAATACTATTGACTTGAGCTTCAAGAAGCACTATATCAGCTTTGATAATTATGATCAGTGTGTTGTAGTCCCATTAGACCATACTCAAGGAACTCCATATGTTGATCTAGTTAACATTGATGAGGACATTAACTATATCTATAATGTTACAGCTTGGAGTATTTAATACCTTAATCCTAGTTTGGATGGCATATTGCATTGGGAAGACACATAGCTTATATCTGACACTACTAGTAATGCCTAGGTCTATTGGTCTCATGGTGAGTATGGCCTTACTGGAGGGATATGTAGTGTTATAGGTAGTTAAGAATATGTTTTGCGAACACACCATAAATGACATAATTTTTTTCATCTTCTTCATGTACGTATTATGGATACCACCCTTATGGTTAGATTAATATCTTTGATTTCATGGTTAGATGGATATCTGAGAGTTTGTGTCATGGTTAGAGACATTATATGTTTTTAAACATGATCGAATATGCTTGATTATCTATATTTTTAGTGACAGTTACTCTCTGGTGGAGAACTCACCATCATAACTTATTTACTTGGGACCAAGTTCTTTCTAATTTGTACCATCACTTTCATCATGATAACCACATTCATGGAACAATCAGTTATGATGGCATTAGTGCCCCAGAATCCCATATTAAATCCAAAAAAACTTGTGGAAGGTAGATGATATATTTTTGTTAGAGTATCTATGGGTTCATGCATTTTATGACACTCTATGTACTTGGGCTACATCATAGTATGTACATGAATAACAACACATGGAGACCTATTATTGGCTTTCCCTTAAGACTAATATACTTATATCATTATCTTATTCATCTCCTTTAATGGATTTATGCCTCACATTGCAAGCTATGTGTTAGGTTATTTGATGGAAGATCATATTAGACATGTACATAGTGTGTGGGAGGAGATATTAAAATCTTTATAAGAACCTAATACAAAAACATATACACTTCCTAAACATGAAATCAACTACGCCTTAAAATAACAAATCTAGAAAGGCAAATAAAAGGTCATGTACTAGGTTGATTAAGGTGACAATTTTGATCTAACTAGTTTGAATATTGATCATTTAGCTTTGCATACTAAGTATGGTACATAAAATGTTTTTGAAACCATTTAGGATGAACATAACTCATACTTGGATCCCTTTCATATGATCCAACATAATATTGGCACAAAGGAAGTGCCTAAGATGGCTACTATGGGAAACTATTGGTCTGATACTAAGATCTCTAAAGTGTTTGAACTATTAAAAGAGTATCAAGATGTCTTCCCATATTATTATACTAAAACTAAAGGAGTGCATTCTTCTTTGGGCAAGATGTACATCAAATTAGTAGAGGATGCTTGACTTATCAAGAAGAGGCCCTATCGTATGAATCCTAACTTGTGTGCTTGAGTTAAAGAAGAGATTAATAGCATGATGTGCATAGGAGTCATTAATCTTATCGATGAGTCTAAATGGGTGAACCCCATGGTCATTAGTATCAAGAAGGATGGTCATATTCAAGTCTATGTGGATTATCAGGGGTTCATGTTTATTGTGTAATTGACCCCTTTTTTATGCCCTTCACTAAGGAGATTCTAGAGGGAGTTACAAGGTATGAGATATATACTTTCATTGATGGCTTCTCTAGATATCATCACATCCAAATCATAGATGAGGACAAACTAAAGATCACCTTTACAACTAATTAGGGTTTGTTACTTACAATGTGATGCCATTTGGGTTGAAAAATATTCCTACTATGTTTTCACAAATTGTGTTTGAGGCTTTCAAGGATTTTATTCATAAATTACTTCAAGTCTACTTATATGACTAGATTGTCTATGGTTTAGTATGACACCATTTCTCAAATCTCATACTTATGCTTCAGAACTATCAAAACCTTTAGATTTCATTGAATTTGAATGTGTCTCTGTTACCCCATTTGGCATTTTACTTGGTCATATTATTTATTGTGATGGACTCTTGGTGGATTCATCCAAGATTGTTGTTATTTTTCATCTTCTATCATTGACCACTTAGAGTGAGGTATGCACTTGCCTAGGATACGAGATATTATAGGAAGTTCATATGAGGGTATGATAAAATCATTGCACTACTAGAGGAATTTTTGAAAGGATCACCTATATATATGTATGGGGTAGGGTGGGGAATGGATCGAAGATTGAGATTGAATGATCAAAATTAGATCCACTAAATTGCCAAAAATAAGCGATGAGTTTCCATAATTTGTATGTACCAATAATCACCAAAAAGTGTTCATTTCACTCAAGAATAAGCTCATTATTACCCCTATTCTCTAGTTTTTAGACTTGAGGAAGCCCTTTCATGTAAATGTAGGTGATTCAAACATGGTAGTAAGCACTATCCTTTCTCAACCTGGTGAGGGAAACCTTGATCATCCTATCTATTTTTCTAGTGGGAAACTCACTCCAACTCAATAGAACTACATGACTATAGAACATGAAGTTTTGTTCATGGTGTATGTGCTTTAAAATTTATTTCTAGTATTTGTTGTCCACTTTGTTCATTTTCTTTATAGACCATGAAGAACTCATGTACCTAGTAAATAAGTTGATATTACATGGACATATTTACCGATGGATTATGCTTTTCTAAGAATTCTAGTTTTTAGGGATGGTGAAACCTAGCAAGGTTAATTATTGCCCTAATCATTTATCATGCATTGAATCTAGTGAACTAGTGCATACCATTGAAGATGACTTGCTTAACATGAAGGTTTTCCAAGTCACATGCATGCCCAAATATTTAGAGGATATTACAATGTTTCTGAATATAGGTTTACCACCATCCTACCTCAGTATCAAGAAAATAAGTAGTTGGATGTTTGTATAGATCCATTTCAACACATAAGGGTAACCTTTATAATCTTGGGTGAGATGAAGTGTTATGTCATTATGTCATGCAGCATGAGGGTGTTAATTTTATTTGGGAAGTTTAAGAGAGTGTCATTGGGGGACACTATGTCAATGATGATACAGTATAAAAGGTCCTTTTGGATAGCTTATGGTGGCATGCCCTATTCAAATATGCAAAATCTTACACACACCAATGTGATATCTACTAGTGTATGGATAAGCTAAATAGATGGGATGTTATGTCCCTTAATCCTATATTAGCACAAGAACCCTTTAAAAAGTGGGTTATTGATTTTTTTGTCCCCATCAACCCTGTAAAGAGGTATACTAGTGCACACTATGTTATTACTGTTACTCATTATCTCACTGGGTTGAAGCTACACCAACCATGAATTGTATCATTGCCACTACTTTTAGGTTTATCTCGGAAAACATCATTACATGGTATATATGTCTATTAAGTTTGAATAGTGATCGAAGAACTCATTTCCTTAATGAGACCATCTACATCCTCTTATCTAAATTCATGATTATGCACCATAAGACTACACCTTCCCATCATTAATCTAATGGTATAATTGAGACATTCAATAAGATCTTGCATAATACCTTGACTATGATTTTTAATATTAGATGCACTGACTTGGGTGATTTTATTTGTATAGTTTTATGGGCATATTAGACCACACACAAATGATTAAATAAGATCACACATTTTAATCTTATGTTTGGTACCGAAGCCATTCTCCTAGTTTAATTCCTTGTTCCTTCTCTTTGAACTACACATGTTGGTTGATTGGATTATGAAGAGTACTAAAAGTGTACCTAGATGCTCTATTTTAGCTAGATGAAACATGGTTTCTCATGCATTAGAGTCAAGGAGTGGAGAAGTGCAAATAGAAGGCTTGGGATGGTCATCATTTGAAGATCAAGACTTTTTATCTAGGTATGCAAGTTTTGGTATACGACTCCAAGTTCACATGCCATTCAGGAAAGCTTCACATCTACTGGGATGGTCCTTTTATTATTCATAGTATTCATCCCATCGATGTGTGTAAATTAAAGTGATTAGATGGCCAATTCCTTCTCATCCATTTCTATGGTAGTCGATTCTAGCCCTACCATTCTACATAGTGTCTCCCTTAGGTAATAAGGCATATGCCACTATATTAATATAGGATTTTGGTTGGATTCAATAAAGAATGAAATTTATTATATCCCCTTGAGTAGTTTAGGGTCAACACTTTATTCTTTGTATTTTCATTTATTTTTAATGTCATAGAGGACCACAGACAAATTTTAGTGTGGGGTAATAAGGTTAGAAGTAAAGTCTATATAGCACCAATGAAATGGTCAATGGGAATGCTTGTGAGAAAAAGGGGCATGTAAGTAGAAGTGTTTAAATACAAATAGGTATGTAAGATGGGGCACATAACTAATAAGATAAGTCAAGGTAAATAAGTGAGGTTCCTGCCTTTGGAATGGAAAAATTTTAAATTATGTATAGCTATCATACATTTTGGGAAAATTACGAGATGGGATATATATATAATACAATGAAAGTAGTGGTTCATGGAAATATTGTTAGATCATTAATTACATGAAGTGAGGGATAAGGTAGCAGGGAAATAAATATGAGTTACCCCCTTAAGGCTATAAAAATTTAAATGCATATCATTTAACATTTTTTTGGATAGATATTAGGGTTGATGAGACCCTTGTCAAGATTGTTTTTGACTGGAGCTATAAATTGGATCTGGGGCACAATCAATGGGCCCAATCCTTGAGAACCATTAAACCAACACAAATGGCCACCACCAACCACTAAAACCACTAAGTTAACTAAAACATCCACATCTAACCTATAAATGCCTAGTGAGATTTGAACCTAGGTAGGGATGGGCCTAACCAGCCCTTCTACATCTCATTATCATATCATCTAACATTTTACTATTATCACATTCATAAAATTATAGAGCCAAAGGAATGCTGTTAAGTTGATAGAAAAACATTTTTAAGCTTCCAGATGAGTGTAAATTAGTTATTTGAGACTATTTTAAGGATTATGGAGTGAAGTAGTTATGGTAAATAGGTAGAGTGTTGAAAAGGTGATTATAGAAGCATAGGTTTATAGAATTTTAGGTTATAAAGGTCAATGTCCTATATTAGAGGGTGTTAAAGTAGGATAGCTAAGTGGGTCAAAAAATCAATCACATATTCTTTCATGAGGTTTAGATGATTGTGACTCAACCTTCATGATCCTCGAAGGTTGATGCAACCAAATAAAAAATCCTAGTGTAGTGATCCCCTACCTATAATAATAGAGGAAGAGGCATTTGAAAGTGTGGGTGTTCAATTGGTTTTAATTAGAGAAAAAGTAACTGAAGAGTTAAGTGTGAGTGTACAAGAGTTATCATAGTAAGATGAGGAAAAGGAAAATACAAAATCAAGGATGGCATGCCAGGAAGAAGGCTATTGTACCACATCCACCCCTATTATTGATCAAGGAAATACAATACCCATAAGTATTATTGATTGTAGAGAAATGGGTTTCAAATGTGCACACTTGTAATATTTTTTTTATAACCATCACCAGCTTAGAAATGAAGTAGAATTATAATGAAACTACTAGGTAAAGCACCATAACACAATGAATGAGCTTGTATATGTTTTGAGTATTTTTAATAATCTTGATGATATAGGATTCTTTCAATTGTTTAATTTTTTGTATTTTGGGACGATGGTACAAGTAGTCAAGTTTTTTATTTCTTACGTGTATGAAGACCATTTCTACTTTGTTGGGCACCAGATAATCAAAGTCACAGGGTTGAAAACCTTAGGATTGACCTTGATTATGACTTGGAAGACCAAGAGGATATTGAAAATACTGTAATGACATTTGAGTATTGAAAACAAGGCCATGTAATATACATTATGAGTCTCCAATATCTTACCTTGAGAATGGTCACACGTATAATCATGACCAAAGTTGAAGGGGTTGATGGATGGAAAGAGGTGGACATGGCACATCTTTATTTCACCTATCAAGTTACCCTGGGAGTGAATTACAAATGGGCATAGTAATTTATTGATAAGATTATTACAAATTTACATAAATCCCACCACCTACCAAACTAAAATTATGCATGGGGGGATATCCTTTTATTACTAGTTTTTGATGAGATCGGTGTACCTAAGTACACAAATAGAGAATTGAAATGGGTGTACACTCCTAAGTACAAATCCCTTATAGATCAGTTTAAATCCTTCACTTATCTTGGCATGATAATTCCCTCCATAAGTTCAAAATGAAGGGATGTGTTTATGCCTGAATATGTATCATAAGTGCCTAGAGTGTTTAAGAAACACTTATAATTTATGAATGATTGAGAATTCGATGCATGAGTTATAGGTTGTGATAATCATGTTATCTATTTATGAAATAAAGATAGAATAAGTGATCTATGACAAAAATTTATATTAATTTGGTGGTTGGGAGCCACTGGCCAAATAGTTAATCTATGTAAAATATGAAGTATTTTGTGCTAAGAATAGTGAATTATTATCAAAATCTAGTCTAAGATGGATATTTACAATGACAACTAAACTAGAGTGAATTGATTTAAAAAAGGAGCAAAAGGAAGGGCAAGGAAGAAAAGAAAGATGTTGTTGATCTTTATTCCAAATATCATGACAAAATTCAAATTTCATCTAGACATGCACTTAACCAATGTATGACATGAAGTACCATAAGCTCAAATCATATCACACATTAGGCAAATAACTAAGGATAGTGTGAAATAATGAAAATAAGAACCAGATTCACTTTAAAGATTTACTTTTGTAAGTAAACAATATTAGTGCAAATACAAGAAGAGTAAAGAAAATGAAATGAACCTAAAAACTTTAAATTAACATAGCAATGACACAAGTTAACAACTCTACATTCAAAGATGCACATCAATAATTCATAAGAATATTTAAAATATGTAAATTAAACCAAACAAGTGAGAGAGAAACCATGTTAGCAATTCACACAAGTAAATTTGGATAAAGTTTGTTGAATTCCTTGCTTATACTAATTTGCTCAAAAGTTATAAATAGTTTTTTGGCTTTAAGAACTCCCTCCCTTTTACAATTGGCAATACCTCTTTATATAGGTAATTCATGAGGTATGCCAATCAATAATGACAAATCAAATTTGTACATGTGTATAGGATAGTTAACCTTTTTGTTACATTCTATAAAAAATGATCTTTTATAATATACTGACCTATAGGCAATGTGTTTTACAAGATGCACATGCCTTTACAAAAAGAATATTCCATTTTAAAAATATACAATGCTTAGATACAAGAAGAATATTATTAATTCAACTAACTTTGGGACCCTTTATATTTTGTCTTCCATGCAAGATCTTCATTCTATAATGTTGTTTATTGATCAGCTGGAGATCAACAATAGGTCAGATGAGCAATTCTCTTTCTTGACTCTCTAGGCTCTTGAGATCTTACTAGCCCTTTCCAAAGCCTATTTGATGTTCCTAGTTTCAATAATTTTTGCCTTTGTAGTTAGAATCATATCCATGGTCTTATTATTATCAGCAATAGTCTTACCTATGCTTGGTTCCTATCCTCCTACATGAAATGAGAAGTTTTATGCTTGAATTCCTCATTAGTGATAAGGCCTAAAAGACTAAGTGAGGTGGGATATTTGATTAAGCTATCCAATATGTTTAGCATTTTATCTTTCCATTGTTTGAGGTCCTTGGAAATGTCTTCCATCTACTTGGACCAACTACTCAGGACTTTGATTTTGTTCATCAATATAACCATATCCATATTTAAATGGGCTAGGATGACTGTCTTGAATTTAAGAACTTGATTCTTCGTCAAGGCTTTGATCAAGTCTTTCACTTGATAGCTTGAAACCTACCATTGGCCAACTTAGACTGTAGCCATGGAATTTTACTTAATTATTGCCTCCTATTTAGTTCGAACTAACTTTAAGGAATTGAACAAGTTAATCATGGTGTCCTCATAAAACTTGAATATGTGTTTGTAGATTGACAAGATGGCAATCTCTTCTAAATTTTAATATATCGAAGATGCCCTTGATCATTGTAGTAGAGCCTCATTGTAGACATGTTCTCCTCTTGTGATGGGTTGTTGGTTATCAATGGTCCAAAACAAGCTTGACCAATTGTTGTTACTTGTATTTAGAGTTGTGGCATCAAATTGGGTGTCTTTGAAAACCCTTCCTTCTATATTTGAGGTCAGATAGAGCTCCATATCTTCCCTTAAAACACCTTTTTGGTCTACCATGGCCATGGGATTATATAGATTACTTATTATTAGTATATAATTTAATTCTAGATTGAATTATATTTCACATATGATAATTCAATCTTCCTTGGCTCAATTATAATACTCACAAGGTCTAATTTGAGTTATCATGCTTACTAGGGTTTCCCTAAAGGTTTTTATAGTGCTCTAATGGTGGTAGCAATTTGAATTTTTGTGATTTTCATGACTTAGATCCTAATTGGATTACGTACTTATGCCCTTATATTTCCCAATTATGTAATATCTTCAACTTGGCACATTGTATGTATCTAACTTCGATGTGGCATTTTCGTGGTATTTTGTTAGTTAAAATTTAAAAAGTGACCATTGTCTTTTGAAAATTTCACTTTGAATTCACACCATTGGATCATCCTTACACAAATCAATGTAGATCATCGATTTTGATTAGAGAATTTAAAATCTATTGGCTACTAGTTATGTTCCCCATGGTTATGACTCTTGTCACTTCCACATTCACCTTAAGCTTTATTGAAATGTCAACATTGATCTCACACCATTAATCTTGTTTGCAAAAATCAATTATGTTCCATCAATCTTGATCTACTTAATTGTGATTTTTACTCCATGGACCATTGATCAAAATGTGTACACTCATATACATACCATCGATCTTTAAAAGATGCTCAAGCTTTAATTTGTGGCTCATGGCTATGCCATGTGTCATCTCCACATTCATCCTTGGATTTTCAATGTTCATTGTGCATCATCTGATCAATATTTGTCTTAGTAAATGTGAACCATTAGATCATGATCCTTAAGCTTGAACACCATTGGCTAATTTCAATATTTCCTATAGTTATGATACTTGTCACTTCCACATTAGCTTTGAGCTTTATTAAAAAGTCAACATCCATCTCGTAGCTTTAGATCATTTCTATTCAGGTAAATGCACTCTATTGGATCTTGATCTAAGGGGTGCACTACCATTATCTTCTCAATATTATTTTAATGAAATTGTGACATTTGTTACCTTCTCAAGGCTTTGAATTTTTAACTTTCATCATGCTCCATTGGATCAATCTCTCTCAAGTAAACACAGATCATGGATCCTATAGATAAGAATGAATGTTAAGTTAGACTTGATAATATATAAAGAACTTAGGATAAAATGTTTAAGTTAAGTTTTAAACATAATATACAAGACCCCATGAATATTAAAATACATAACATATAATTTTAGCCTAAGGTTTGTTGTCTTAATAAATACAACAAGCTTTAGGGTAAAACTTTTAGGCTAAGTCTATGGTAAAAGGGACCCTATGTTAGCAAGACCATGTCAATAATGAAATAGACCAAGTTGTCATGATACATAAAAGGGACTGGTCATAGGATTTTTAGACTACGGTTTGGTCATGTTAAAAAACATGACTAAGCCTTAAGATTTAATTCCATGGTATGATAATTATTCCCACGTAAATTGTTCCTACCAAATTTGAATTTAATTCAAAAGTTACCCAAGTTAAAACATTAGACTAGGGTTTTAACATGACTAAAAATAGATCTAATTAATCTTTGATAGATTAAAGGCTAACGAAATATCAATTTAACATTGAAGCACAAAACCTTAAGTATGTTCAGTCCCAAATGAGATTCCATTGATCTTACAATACAAAAACATGAGAAATAATCATTAGCAGCATTAGAATGGGAAAAACCATGATCACATGAAAACATGTCAATTAATTCAAATGATAACCAAGTGTGGATGATCTTCAAATAAAGACAATGTGCAAACATGCTAGTGATACTTGGTACAAATCTACACAATTTGAAACAAGGGTCCTCATTTTTTAGGAATGGGGGTTTGTTGACCTCAATAGAATGATATGATGATATGAAGGAAGATTTTTTAAATGAGTGGCACATTCCAAAGGACTTACTTAGATAGCTCAGGGACCAAGCTAAGTTTGCAGTAGATCAACATTATTCCTTAGCACACATCTAGATGGTTCCCTTAGGAAAATTATTTGGATGGTTCCTTAGTTATCATGTTTTAGCTTAGGGAAGTCTTGGGCATTGCTCTACTATCATCTAGGAATATATAGCCCTGATAGACATACCTTTGTCTCCACTCAAGGTCTTTCTCCACTATTAGTCAACATCCATAGCCTTGGTAGAGATTAATAGAATCACTTTTGCCTAGAAAGCTTTTTGATTTTTTGTAATAAATCTCTTATTTTTGTATTTTTTGATATTATGGATTTTGAAAAAAATTTGGGAACAATATTAGCTAGGTTTTAGAATTTGGGTGAATGTTTGATCTTCAAACAATCATCCTTGGCTGCAAACTTTATCCCAAACAATTAATGCTTTTTAAGTGCAAGCATAGCTTTTTCCTATAGATTCAATCTTTCACCCTACATGTGTAATCCTTCTTAAAACCAAACTTAGATCAGAACAAGGTTTATAATCTCCAAGAATAACTAACCTGTTCATCAGCCTTTACTAATTTTTCTAACTATAACATTAAGGTCAGGTTCCAATAATCCATGATCAACCAATGCTAAGAAAACATACCTACATTCTTGAATTATGGAGTTCATTTTGAGCATCTAAATGTATTTTGAGCTTAGTAATATCCAAAGGATTTATTAAAAGTAAGAAACATATGAGGGAAAGCAAACACACCAAGCATAAATCACTTCAATAGAAAACAAAGGAAACAAGCATATAAATATATACAAACACTATGTACAAACAAGGGATAAAAAGGAAATTAGGAAAGAAACTAAACTAATTGCTACCTACACTAACTCTAACTAGTCTTACAATCATTCCATGAAGACTCTAGGTGGGACAATAGAGAAATAGTGCTTGAGGTATTTCCCATTGGTTGGTAATGTAAACTCTGCTCCTTGTAATTCTTTTAGTTTGAAGGTTTTATCCCCCAAGATCTTAGCAATCTAATATGGGTCAATCCACAAAGGTGTGAAATTCCCATGTTTTCCTTTTGGTTTTGAGGCTTTATCATAGAGAATAACTAAATATCCTTATCTAAACACCTTTATATTTGAATGTTTATCAAACCACCACTTGACTGTGGTTTGGTGTCTACTAAAGTTGGCAAAATCTTTCTCTCTTACATCTTCCATTTGTATGATGTATAGTAACCTTAAACTTGTAAATTCTTGATCCTCCTCCATGTACTCTTGTATAAAATTATAGGTCGATAGCTTGAGTGTTATGGGAAATATAGGTTCTTGACCATATACCAACAAGAATGGTGATTCTTTAAGAGCTTGCTTGATTCTTGTTTTATCTAACCAAAGGGCATACTTGAGTAGCTTGTGTCATGTTCTTGGTTTATCATCTGTAGACTACTTTATGGATTTCATCAAGTTCTTATTTATTGATTCAAACACTCTATTACCTTGAGGATAATGGTTTGATGAGAACTTAAGGACAATGTTGTTGTCATATGCCCACTCAGACATCTCAATGGATACAAAGTCAAATCCATTATCAAAAACTAGAGTTATAGGTGTCCCAAACCTTGTGCATGTGTTTTCTTCTAAAAATTTGATCACCTCTTCAATCCTACACTATTTAGTTTCCATTGCTTTAGTCCATCTGGTGCAGTAGTCAATAGTAATCAGAGCATACTTATGACCATCTAAGGAATTAGGGTTAATGACCCCCATAAAATCTAGTCCCCATTAGGCAAAGGGTTTATCAATGATGATTAGTTTCAATATCATGGATGCCTTGGGATATTTAGTGTTGAAGACTTGACATGAGTGGCATTCTCTCACATGCTTGTGAGCATCCTTGAAGATAGTAAGCTAGTAGTAACTAGCTCTAAGGATCTGTTGGGTTGTATTCCTTCCAGATAGATGTCCACTTCCCATTTTTTCATGGAATGTGTTTAAGATATTATCCACCTCTTCCTTGGAAACAAACCTTAGGTAAATTCTGTCATGTCCCCTTTTTAGAGGACATTGACAGACTTCATGATTAGCCTATTATGCAACCTTCGTAGGCTAATAGGATGGATAGGGGGTCATAATGGAGCTTGGCTTGACTTTGATTCACGAGATTTTCTACATTTGGTTTTCATTCGGGCTCTTTCGGACACATTTGGCCTGAGCTCCTACTTTTTAGGGATATTTGACATACAGCGGAGCACCCTTGTTTTGATATGGTCATGTGCAGAATCACTCCCTGGTTCACCAGCTTCAGACGGTTCAAGGATCCGACATGTATTGAGAGAGATATTAATATTTGATTGATTTAATCAAATATTAATTATTTGGTCTAATTTTAAATTAGATATTAATTAATTATTAATTAATTAATTATTTGGTCTAATTTTAAATTAGATATTAATTAATTATTAATTATTAATTAATTGGTCTAATTTTAAGACCCAAGTTCTAATTTGAGGAATTCTAATTTTAGAAGCCCAAGTTCTAATTTGAGGAATTCTAATTTTAGAACCCCAAGTTCTAATTTGAGGAAATCTAATTTTAGCAAGCACACCTTTGGAAGGGTATAAGAGTTTCTCATGGGAGAGAGTTTGGAAGTATGCATAGATTATTGATTATTGAAAATTGAAGAATTTCTTCTGTGAAGACTGAGCCAAGGGTTCCAGGATTCCATTGCAGTGGAGAGCGTCAACTCTTCATTGTGTGCGATTTAGAGGCTGTGAAATATCAACTGATTTATTGCCAAATTGAGAGATAGCTTCATCCAAAAGTTATCACAGAGGTACAGATTTGAGAGATAACTTCATTCAGAAGTTATCACAGAATTTCAGGTTTGAGAGATAACTTCATACAGAAGTTATTACAGATATTCCAGGTATTTCTTATTTAGTTTTTGATCCAATAAGTTATACAGATATAGATCTGTTGTGTTAGAATCGTATATTCTTGAGATCAGGTTGTTCAGCTATCAGGGGTTAAGAACAGACAGGTTGGCAGCCGTACTAAGTCCGTACAGATCCGCTCAGGCACCGACCTCGACAGACAAAGAGCTTCCAGTGACCGACATCGGTCGACTGAAGATCGATGTCGGCAGAAATCTGACTGACCGACATCCATTTACCTTTCCTTTTTCCAAGTTCACATTAACTAAGCATGAACTTAGTGGTAGTGTCTAATAGTATTACATGTACCTTATTTCTAAGGATATAATGCCTAAATTTCTTCACTAACTTGACCAGAGCACATTTTTCTTTGTTAATAATAGAATAATTCAATTTAGCATTTTTAAAATTAGTACTCATGAAAGTAATAGGATGATCACATCCATCTATCTTCTGAGTTAGGATAGCTATAATTTTATGATCAGAAGAAAAAGAGTAAAGATAGAAGTCTTTAGTAAAGTCTAGACTTATCAGCATAGGGGCTTGTCTAATTGCTTCTTTGATTTACTTGAAGGCCTTCTTGGTCTCTTCATCTCAAGTGATCTTATCATCTTTCTTCAACATGTCATTCAAAGGTTTTACTATTTCTAGAAAACTAGAAGTAATCTTCCTCACAAAATTGATCTTACCAAAGAAAGACTTTAGTTATTTTTTGCTAAAATGAGGTTCTATCTTAGATATGGAATTTATTCTATCTGGGTCTATATAAATACCCTCCTTAGTTCCCTCAAATAACACAAAAAATATTTTTCTTTGGATTGAGGGAAATTCCATACCTTCTGCACCTTTCAAATACCTGTTGTAAGTGCATGATGTGATCTTCCCTATTATTTGAAAATAAAATTAAATCATACATGTATATGATAATACTTACCTATTATCCCCTCAAAAGTGTGGTCCATTTCTCTTTGTAAAGTTACACTTGCATTTATTATTCCAAAGGGCATCCTTTTGTAGGCAAAAGTGCCCCACTTATTAGTGAATGTAGTTTTTAGTTTGTCTTCCTTATTCACCATTACTTGGTTATATATTTAAAATACATCAAGGAATGACATCATTAAATAACCACCAATAATATAAATAACCTGATCAAGAGAAGGGAAAAGATAGTTATCTTTCTTAGATACTCTATTTAGATTTCTAAAGTCTACACATAGTTTGATTTCCCCATTTTTCCTCCTGATGGGCACTAGGTTATCTACCCAAGTCGAGTGCCTAATTGGAAACACTATCCTTACATCTAGAAATTTCTTAACTTATTTATATATCAGAGGTTCTAAGATAGGGTTGATAGGTCTTTGTTTTTGTCTAAAAGGCTTACAAGTTTCTTTTAGTGGTATGGTATGGGTTATGATCTTGGGATCAAAGATATTTAGGTCATCATATGACCATGATACAACATATTTATACTTGGTCAACATCTATTTATTTCTTCTTAACTCTTCACTAGGGTGGTTGTACCTGTTAGGTGTAGATCCTAATTGTCTTCTAGGATTAGAGGTTAAAAATTTGATGTTATTTCAGTTGGGCTTTGGATCCCATTCTTTGTATTTGAAATGGCATGGGAAGTTGCAAGGGGGAACCCCCCTTATGGGGTTTGGGGTCCATGCACCCTCGTAGGGGTTTGGGGTTAGCACCCTTGAAGTGAATTTTTTTATTAAAATTGCCTTGTAAAATTATAATTTCATAGTTAATCTGGGTCATTGATTAAAGGTTTTAAATATGATGGTAGAGGTTATGTTTAGTAGTTATTTTTCACCACAAAATGTATAGTTTCATGGATGAGATGAAAATGAAACATATTACACATAAAGAGGAAGAAAAAAGAGGTAGAGAGGTGTAATAAGGTTTGTTGCAAGATTTTGTTCTCCTTTGTATTGGTAAAAATAATATACTGGACAAGTTTGGTGGATGTAGCCCATCTTGGGTGAACCACATTGAATTTGGTGTCTCCTATTTTGTGCATGTTTATGATTATTTTTTGTATGTTTTATTGATTCATTTCATATTTTATCTTATATGTGATTTGTGGATAAATCTATGCTTTATTTTATCCTAATAATACCAATGTTGACTAGCTAGGGTTGACCTTGGGAACTTAGGTCAATAGCATTGTAATTTTTCTCATTTACTTTGGGAACCTTGATATCCCCAACTAGTTTATATATGTCAAATAACCTCTCTAAGGCTATCATCCCTTTGGGGATCTTATTGTTACTCAATTGAATGACCTTGTCATCAAGATTGCCTTCAACTTTATCATTATCAAGGGTATTTTCACTAGCTTTATCAATGATGTGAGCCTCAAACACTTTTGAGATTGTCATGAATTCTATGATCTATTGATCATCACTAAATACTTTAAAATGGTTGAAATTATTTGGTACTAAGGGATATGGGACTAATTCAATAGTGAGGCTTTATAACTTAGAACTTTGATTATGTATAAGGTTAGCTGTAGCTGAAGCAAGTTCATCAACAACCTTGTTTTCTTCCCTAACAATTGACACAATATTGAAAGCATTAAAATATTCAATTACATCCCATATTTTAAACTTATACTTATTGAGATATGACAACTTGTATTGATATTTACTCTTGACCTAATTAGCTACTAGTTCTGAATCACCAAAAACTAATATTTCCTTCACCTCATGTTATAATCCAAGAATAAGTGCTTTATACTCAACCAAATTATTGGTGTATAAGATTTGGAGTTTTTAAGAGACATTATATTCCTTACCAATGGGATTTATTAACACCACCCCTACTCCAAAACATGATTTGCATCTAGCACCATCAAAATATAACTTCCATAGTCCAAGTAGATCATGAAAATTTTTGGAGTTACATACCCTTATGGTGTTAAGAGTGTAAACACCAAGATCTAAGTTAACCATGTTAACCCTCTCATTAGTTTCATTGTACTTAGTGATCATATGCTTCATTTTAGGTTCCCTTTCTATCTTGATCTGATTTGGAACTCCTTTCCAAGGTAACCACATGTGTGAATAGTTAATTGACATATAATTATTCAATGATCTAGTTGAATCTCTACTTAGCAACATTCCATATGTGTCAGGGATGTCTAACACTTGGATGTCAATGAATTGTTGGATCCTTGGTTTAGAAGCAATTTGCATGTGACCATTTAACAATTCATCAATCACTTTAACTATTGATTTATTTAATTAAGTCACAACTATATCAAACTTAATGGGAGTCAAACCTAATTATTCACAAATATCTTTAGGCATAATATTTGTAGATTCACTAGAGTCTAATAGACAATTATGTAAATTCATACCAAAGATCTTGACTATAAGTAGGAAAGGTGGAACATCTTCCTTACTTTTGTGTATTGAAATGTTAGCATGTGCATACTTTTATGGCTTTTTAGGCTTCTTAGACGAAAATTCCATCAATAAATCCCTTTGTTCTTTAATCTAAGTCAACACATGCAAAGTAATGTTAGATTTGATCCTTTTCATGTCTTCTAATATATTATATCCAGTATTATTGGCAGAATTAGATGTATCAATATTAATTTTAGAGGTACTTCCCTTAGGAGGCTCTAGATTATTACTTGATGTAGTATCAGGTAGTGTCAAAAAAATTTGGTCGAGTTGAGGTAGTCAAAGGTTGTCTATGCTCCCTATTCCTCAAGGGGTATGTCTTCTTCAAATATTTCTAAAAAGCATAGATCTCTTCAAGAATATCTTCAAGCTCATTCTCTTCTTGGAATGGGAACTCAAATGTCTCTATCATGAGAGTTAAATTAGTAGACTTGGATGACTTTGAAGAACTTGAGGTACTTGCACCATTGTCTTTATTACATATAATGTCAAAAGTATCTAGTTCTTCTTGAAAAGCTTCAAAATCATTACAAAATTCTAGACAATCTAATTCACCATGTTTTGAACTATAATGAACTCTACAATAATCAGGCAAAGCTACATCACCAAGATTTATATCAAGCACATTCTTATTAGAGAATGACTCAATGTTATGGTTTCTATTTTAGAATTTTTTTGAAGGCCTATTAAACTTTTGGAAAGAGAAGTTCCTATTAGAACCTTCTATAGTATTGCCAACTTGCTTTCGTAACTGAATGAAATCAATGCTTATCTTTTGAACCATCTTCAAGATAGAATCATTATCATTCTTGGGTGCCTCAAAATTATGCACTTTAGTATTACTACTAACTACAGGAATTAAATCTCTCTAGTCTTGGGATGGGATCCATTGGTATATTTTTTCAAGAATCCAAGGTGTTGGCTAGGATTTACATGGCTCAAAGGCATTGGTTCATAAGTAGAAGATAATTTAAGGCAAGCATATTTTGATTGGCATTGGGAATGACATTCAAAATAGGTATATTTGGATTAATGTTGGGGATACTATATATCATTTGGCCTTGTGTCTACATCTAATCATTAATGATTATAACTTTAGCATAAGCTAAATCTAGTGTATTCATGGGCCCAATAGCTCTCTTTATAAACATAGAAGTAATGGGATCTAAGGCATATTTATAGATCTATAAGGCTAAAGCCTCATCAGGTCTATAAGGATCTATGATTCTACTAAATATTTTTGGAATCTATCATTGAAGGCTCTTATGGGCTCATTTGAGTCTCTTTTAATTGTTTTAAATGACTGATACAGAATGCAAGGACTAATGATTTTACTAAATTGATTAATGAAGATTTTGTTAAAATCATCCTAGCTAGATATGTAATTATTTTAAAGGTTTAGAAACCATTCATATGCAGCATCTTTAAATGTAAATGGAAATAATCTACATGCTACATCTTCATGAATTACACTCAAAAGTCTTAAAGTATCTTTGAAACTTTTATTGTGTTCTTCAACAGTAATAACACAATTACGACTAAATGTTGGCAAATACTTTTTAGGATTATGAGGAAGGTCATGTACCACAATTGGCACATTGATTGAAGAACCACATAGCCAGATCATACCTTGATAGGGATTGAACATAGAAGCACCCTAAATTGGTGAAGTTGGTTGATACTTTGAAAGTCTATGCTTACCTTTGTCTCACCTAGATATTCTATAAAATTCTAATGAAATAAGGGGAACCCTTGTCTTTGAACATGACCTAGTCCTTATCCTTGGTAATTCCAACTTGAGAGCTTCAAACCCTATTTTAAATATAATGTGTAAGTCTTATCTTTACAAAGAATAATAATCAGACTTGCACATTAAGTAAATTTTGTACAAATATGTATAAATAATGGTAAAGGACATCAATATTTAACTAAATTAGCTCAAAGATATGTCCAAATACACAAATATGAATGACCTTTACATGTTTAAGTTTAAATAAACTCAAATTTATAGAGAATCTATCAATCTTTAAACAAAACCACAATTACGAACCTTAAACTTGTTGAATTGACAAAGCTTAAGCCATCTTTACCACAATTAAGCATATACCTTCAAATAACATCTATCTTTTTCTAAAGGAAGCACAAATATTGGTCTAAGACAATAAAGATCAATGGTCTCTACATAATTGAGCAAAGAATTACATAATTATGTAAATATTACACCAATCTTTGAATATAATTCACAAGAATGAGCAAAGATACTTCAAATCTACAAATATCTAAATAGGCCCTCCTTCTAGCACCAGTGAATCCCCTCTTATTGATGCCTAAATATGAATCATAGGTGCCTATAGTGTTTAAGAAACACTTCTCATTTTTGAATTCTTGATAATTCAATGCATGAGTCGTAGGTTATGATAATCATGTTATTTATTGATGGAATAGAGGTAGAACAAGTGATCTATTTCACAAATTTATATTAATTTGGTGGTTGGGAGCCATCATGGCCAAATACTAATCTATGTCAAATATAAAGCATTCTATGCTAAGAACAATGAATTATGATCAAAATTTAATCTAAGAACTAGTCTAAGATGGATATTTACAATGACAATTAAACTAGAGTGAATTAATTAAAAAAAGGAGCTAAAGAAAGGGTAAGGTAGAAAATAAAGATGTTGCTAATTTTTATTCCAAATATCATAACAAAGTTTAAATTTTATCTAGATATCCACTTAACCAATGTATGACATGAAGTACCTATTGACACTTGGATTTTCACCCTTGAGGAGATGCTCAGCTCTCCTCATCCAAGCGGCAAAATAGAATCATCTCTATTTTTATGGATGAAAATTTTGTTGAGATTAATCTCTAGATTAGGGGTTAGCTCCCCTTGTTTCACCTTAAAAGCTCTCTCTAATCTATGAATTGTGTATAAAAAGGGTTCAAGAAAACCAACTAAAAAACAAGTGGTGATGCAAAAATATTTAATATCCTCCCAATTGACTAAAACCACTACTTTAAATAAAAAACAAGGTGTTTCTTGCATAGGAATCACAACTCAAGAACCATTGCTATATCAATATTTCATATGATAGATTTGAGAAGGTATATGATTCTTAAGAAGGAAATGAATGATCCAAAGAAAGATATAGTCATGAATCACTTTTAAGATATCTCTAAACTTATAAAATAATAATAGCAAAGACTTGCAATAATCTCCTTTTTGTAAATTGGTAGACCATCAAGAGTACAAGCTAGAAAAGACAATCTTTCGCTAGACTAGACCAACAATGATTCAATCATTACTCAATATTACAACATATGAGAGGTAATCACAATTTTATATCTCTTCAAAAGTTTTTCAAATACAAATCTAGCTAGAGTTTCCCCAATAACCAGTGGAGGATGTGAAAAGAGCTAAGAGAATGCATATTTATAGCCTTGAGAGGTAGAGTAATCAAAGGAAGTCCAAGGGTCACTTAGACATGTGTCATCTTGAAATAATTAGCTAAATTTGCATGGGAGAGAAGTGAGTGAGATATGCCATGTCATCAAATGGATTAGTTACATGACTTATAACTGAACCAAAAGCATTAGTTACATTTGTTACAACTAAACCAAAACCTTAGTTACATTTTGCCATTTTTTTATCTCTTTTATGCCTTCAAGTTCTCACTGAGATTTTCCTTTAAACTCCAATGGATAGTTTTCATAATCTAAAATTGATGTTTTGTGGGTTGTCACTCTTTGAGCATTTTTTTCAAACATTTTTTCCACAGTCATTTTTTGTTTGCACTTTTGCTTCCTTTGTATCAAATAAGTTTTTTGAAAGAAATTCCTCAGACAATCTTTCTAAAAGAATTCTTTCAAACTTTTTGTTTGGCCCTTTTGGTTCTTTAAAATGACCCTTCGATAAAGTGAAAAGGCCCTTTTTAAAATGAAAATACCCTTCAACTTCTTGCAAGTGTCCCTTCAAAATTTCTATTTGGTCCATTTCATTGAAAGAATTCCTTTGGGCTTTTGTTTGGACAGTTTTTATGGAAAATTTTCTCGAGAGAATTCTTTTGGATTTTATACTAAGTGCCCTCCACAAAAATGAAAGTGCCCTTTGGATTGTTGAAAATTTCCCTTCAAATAAGTTATAAGGTGCCCTTCGGAAAGGCAAGAGTCCTTCAAAAAAATTGCAAAGTATCCTTCGACAAAAATGTAAGTGACCATTTCTCTGAGAAAATTCCTTTTGGCCCTTTTGAAATGACCCCTTCAATAAAATTGGAAGTGTCCACTTAGCCTAAAAATATACTTCAAAAAATTTTCAAGTGTCCTTTTGTAAAAAAATGCAAGTGACCCTTTGGAAAAATGAAAGTGACCATTTTCTAAAGAAAATATCCTTTGGGAAAGTTACAAATGATCCTTCAAAAAAATTGAAGTGGACCTTTTCCCAAAAGGAAAGTACCCTTTGATAAAGTTGAAGTGCCCTTTTAGAGAATTTATAAAGTACCTTTCAGAAAAGTGATTTGGACTTTTTTCTTGAAAAAAGATACCCTTCATAAAAATGGAACGTACCCTTTGAAAAAGTTGTAACATACCCTTCGAAAAAGTTGCCTCAAACAATTTTTTTGAAAGAATTCCACTAAGTGAAAAGTCTGAAAGAAATACACTTAAGGAAAAGCTTCAAATGAAAAGTCTGAAAGAATTCGACAAAGGCTTAGAACAAAAACTTGAAGGAATTAGGCAAAGGCTTAGCAAAGACCAAAAATGAACTTTTTGAAAGGAATAAACTTGTACATTTATTAGGGCTTTGACAAACACTTCTTCTAAAGAAAAGCTAAGTACTAGAGCTAGCCAAAGATATAAACTTAGATGATTTTTTGCAAATAAGAGTGCCCAATTTTGGACTGAAGGGCCAAAATTGGGTCAATAGTACCATAAGCTCAAATCTTATCACACATCAGGCAAACATCTAAGGATAGTGTGAAATAATGAAAATAAGAATTAGATTCACTTTAAATATTTATTCCTACAATTAAATAGCAGTAGCCCAAATGCAATAAGAGTAAATAAAATTAAATGAACCTAAGAACTTTCAATTAACCTAACATTGGCACAAGTTAACAACTCTGCATTCAAAGATGCACATCAAGAATTCATAAGAATAATTAAAATTTTGAAATTAAACCAAGCAAGTGAGAGAGAAGCCATGTTATCAATTCACACAAGCAAATGTGGAAAACTTTTCAGAAATCCTTGCTTATAATAATTTTCTCAAAAGTTACAAATAGTTTTTTACTCTAATAACTCCCTCCCTTTTACAATTGGCAATAACTCTTTATATAGACAATTCATGAGGTATAACAGTCAGTAATGGCAAATCACATTTATACATGTGTATAGGATAATTTTCTTTTCTATTAAATTTTAGAAAAAATGATTTTTTTCTAATATACTAACCAATAGGCAATGTATTTTACAAGCTGCATATGCTTTTGCAAAAAGAATATTCAATTTTCAAAATATACAATGTTTAGCTACAAGAAGAATATTCTTAATTCAACTAACTTTGGAACCCTTGTACTATTGCCTTTCATGCAAGATATTCATTCTATAATGTTATTCATTGATCAGTTGGAGATCAATAATAGGTCTCATGAAAAATTCTCAATCTTGACTCTCTAGGCTCTTGAGATCTTACCATTCCAAAGCCTAGTTTATGTTCTTACTTTCACTAATATTTTCCTTTCCAGTTAGAATCATATCAATGGTCTTATTATTATCTACAATAATGCTACCTATGCTTGGTTCCTCACCTCCTACATGAATTGATAATTTTATGTCTGAACTTCTCATTAGTGGTAAGGCCCAAAGGACTAAGTGAGTTGGGTGACTAAGTGAGGTGGGCTCTTTGATTAAGCTATCCAATATGCATAGCATTTTATCTTTCCACTATTAAAGGTCCTTAGAAATGTCTTCCATCTACTTAGACAAATTACTTAGGGCTTTGATTTTATTCATCAATATATCCATATCCATATTTAAATAGGTTAGACTAACTGTCTTGTATTCAAAGACTTAATTTTTGGTCAAGGCTTTGATCAAGTCTTTCACTTGATAGCTTGAAAATTACCATTGACCAACTTGGCCTATATCTATGGAATTTTGCTTAAATATTTCCTCCTATTTAATTCCAACTTTAATGAATTAAACAAGTCAATCATGGTGTCCTCATATAACTTGAATATGTGAGACTGACAAGATGGTAGTCTCTTCTAAATTTTATTTTATTACAATATTTCATTGATCATTATATTATATCCTCCTTATGTACATGTTCTCTCTTGTGATGATCTTTTGGTTCTCAATGGTCCAAAATAAGTTCGACCAATTATTATTCCCTATATTTAGAGTTATGGCATCAAATTGGGTGTCTTTAAAAACCCTTCTTTCTATATCTGAAGACAGATATAGCTCAATATCTTCTCTTAAAACACATTTTTAGGCTACCATGGCCACTGACTTCTCTAGATTTCTTTTTGTTGGTCTATATTTCAATTCTAGATCAAACTATCTTACATAAATGATAATTCAATCTTCCTTGGCTCAATTATAATGCTCGTAGGGTCTAATTAGAGTTCTTATGCTTGCTAGGGTTTCCCTAAAGGTTTTTACAGTGCTCTAATGGTTGTATTTGTTTGATTTTTTGTGAGATTCATGACTTAGATCCCAATTGAATTACATACTTATGCCCTTACATTTCCTAGGTCTGTAATATCTTCAACTTGCCACATTATACTTACGTCGCTTTGACATGGCATTTTTGTGGAACTTTTCTTACTAAAATTTAAAAAGTGATCATTTTATTTTGAAATTTTCACCTTGAATTGACACCATTAGATCATCCTTGCATAAATCAATATGGATCATTGATCTCAATTTGAGAACTCAAATGATATTAGTTGCTAGCTATGTTCCTCATGGTTATGACACTTGTCACTTATGCATTCACCCTCAACTTCATTGAAATGTCAATGTTGATCTTGCATTGTTGATCTTGTTTGCATGGATCAATTATGCTTCTTTAATCTTGATTTACTTGATTTTTCCTTTTGCTTTATGGATCATTGATTAGAATGTGTATTCTCATATGCATACCATCAATCTTTGAAAGATGATCAAGCTTTAATTTATGGCTTATGGCTATGCCATGTGTCATCTCCATATTTGTCTTTGACTTTTCAACATTCGCTATACACTGTCTGATCAATTTTTACCTAAAAAAACATAGACCATTAGATCATGATCTGTAAGGTCAAACACCATTGGCTTCTTGTAATATTTCCTATAGTTGTGACACTTGTCACTTCCGCATTAGTTTTGAGCTCTGTTGAAAATTCAATGTCTATCTCTTACCATCAGATCATTTATGTCCAAGAAAATGTGCTATGTTGGATCTTGATCCAAGGGGTGAACCACCATTTACTACTCAATATTTTTTTATCAAATTTGTGACACTTTTCACTTTATCATGGATTTGAATTGTCAACATTCATCATGCTCTGTTGGATTAATCTCGCCTAAGCAAACATAGATCATTGATCCTATAGATAAGAGTGAATGTTAAGTTAGGCTCAAAAATATATAAAGACTTAGGATAAAATGTTTAAGCTAAGTTATAAACATAACATATGAGACCCCATGAATAATAAAAGACATAACATATAGTTTTATCCTAAGATTCATTGTATTAATAAATATGATAAGCTTTAGGGTAAGATTTTGAGGCTAAGTCTATAGTAAAAGGGACCTTGCATTAGCAAGACCATGCCAATAATAAAATAGACCAAGGGTTCATGAGACATACAAGGGACCAAGCATAAGATTTTTAGACTAAGGTTTGGTCATATTGAAAAACATGACTAAGCCTTAGGATAAAAATTAAACTAAGTCTATGGTATGATAATTGTTCCTCCACAAATTGTCTCACCAAATTTAAACTTAATTCAAAAGGGACCTAGGTTAAAACATTATACTAGGGTTTTAACAAGAATAAAAATAGATCCAATTAATCTTTGATAGATCAAAGGCTAACAAAAAATCAATTTAACATTGAAGCACAAAACTCTAAGCATGTTTAGTCCCAAATGAGATTCCATTGATCTTGCAATACATAAACATAAGTAATAATCATTAGCAACATTAGAAGGAACAAAACAATGATCACATGAAAACATGTCAATTAATGCAAATGAGAACTAGGTGTGGATGATCTTCAAATAAAGACAATGTGTAAACATTCTAGTGGTACTCTAATCAAGTCATTTTTCAATTTTAAGGTACAAATCTACACAATTTGAAATAAGGGTCCCCATTTTTTAGGAATGGGGGTATGTTGAACTCAATGGAATTATATGATGATATGAAGGAAGCCTTTGGGAATGAATGGCACATTCTAAATGACTTAGATAGCTTAGGGACCAAGCTAAGTTTACAGTAAATCAACATTATTCCTTATCACACATCTAGATGGTTCCCTCAGGAAAATTGTTTGGATGGATTAAATTACCATATGTTTTCATTGATCGATAAATCATGAACACCATCAAAAATATATATGACGTGTTCCCAATTAACATCATTGTTGATAAAATTGATGTGAAGACTCATACCCTGCATCAATTATACATTTATCTAGAGAATAAGGGATACAGGGAAAAGTTGGAGTCAGATAAAACCAACATCAAGGTCTAATAGATTTTTATTGGAAATTCTATTCATTATTTATTTTATGTTGAAACCAAGAAAGAAGTCATTAGGGAGTGTAGATCATGAGAAATAAACCATCCCACTTCTACTAAAGATAGGGAAGAAGCAAAATTAATAAGGGCATGATGTTGATACTAGTGCCCATCCTGAGCAAACAAAGTGGTAAAGGACTATCCTTGCACCACCTAAGAAATCTCTACCAGTAAGTTGACTCGAAGTCCTAGAACCAATAATACAAACTATTCTTTTAGAACATAAATCATCATGCCTAAAGATAGTGACTTAGAAGAACATATATAAACTCTACAAGAAACCCTAAAAAAAGAGACTATTCAAGAAGAATAATAAAAATAAGTCACCTCGGACCCAAAAATGATACTTTCACTAGCACAGAATGAAGAAACAACCCTTAAGAAGGCATGAGTGGAAGCTGAAGACATCACTCGAGAAGAGAGGGATGGTTTAGACATGGCCATGGGAATGAGTGAGTTTGAAATTAGGGCTAGCCACTACAACAAATATGCAAACATTGAGATACTAAAGTGAGATCCCTCTAAGTGGAAAGGGCTAGTCAATGAATCCATCCAAAAGGGGCAAGTAAAAATTGACTCACCTATGATCCTATGTACTCAATATTATATGGGAATGATAAAGAAACACTTATTCATGCTCATGCATTTTGCATCAAAAGACTTGACCGAGTAGACTCAATAGGAATTTTCATTTTATAATGATATTTATAATGAGGAATGCAATTTTGAGTTGCCATTAAATAGCATGCTCTTAGAACTGAGAGAGATATAACTTCTAAATACCCCTTGGGTAGACCCCTAGATGTTTATTATGACATAGGAAAGTGTAACACTTTTGAAATTGGCACATGAGGTAACTAGTTAGAATGCCTTAGTTGAATCTAATGTCAAGCAACTCTAAAATAAGTAGGCAAAAATGGTTACTCTATATTATGATGAGTGCATTATGAGAACAAAAGTTGTAAAACTAGCTGAGGTTAAGTGCTAGTTAGAAATAGAAATAATGGCTAATGTTAAAACTTTGAATATATACAAGATAATTTTGAGCTAAGAACTAGATCTTGCAGATGGGGTGTCCCTTACTAGTGAGGCCATTGATAAATTAGAGACTTTAGTAGATATTTTGCTAAAAATTTGCAAGGATTAGCCTAATCCCCAAAATGACTAGACTTGGACAATAGAGCAATTCACTGAAGCTATGGAGATCTATAAAAGCTTCTTGAATAGGGTTGATGACAAAATTCCCATCTTGGATGTGGTTTTTGATAAGCTGACATGGCATGTAAAATTTTTGGAAGCAAGGCTTTAGGTTGAATAACTTCAATGATAACATTTGGTAGTTAGAACATTAATACTAAAAGACTGCATAGAGCACACCAAAGCATTCAAATATGTGCAGGTTATGGAAAAAATAAATGATCACTTCTAAGAAATAAATGCAAACTTCATGAAACTATGAGGATAGGTTATAACTAAGGTCACCTCACTTATGTTTCCACATCCTTTGAGTGTTTCGTCATCCAAAAAAATGATTGTCTTGAACAGCCTGAGGAGATGAAGAAACTCAAAAAGGTAGTAGAGGAAATCATGTCCTAAATACAAAATGCTTTAAACCATTTGGAGGGTGTCAAAAATCAAATTGAGTGTACGATACCTAAGTTTTTAGAGGGACCTAAGAACAATGCATAGTTCAGGGTAGACTATTGGCTCCATTTGGGGTGATTTTAGACCCCTAATTTTGGATAAGGACTTTTTGGGAATAAGCAATATGGAAGACCATGGCATGGAAGGCCATAGTGCGAGATTCCATGTCACAGAAGGATCAATTTTCATGAAATAAATATGGATGTTAAATGGAGAACCCAAGAATGAAAGAATTAGAACTTAGTGAAAAACTTGGGAAGAGCATGGAAAGTGGAGATGGTTATGGAGTGGTTCGTAGGGACATAAGATAAGACTAAGTCAAGCACAAATCTAGCACCAGCCTACATGAAGATAGGCTCTTGAAAATAAGGATCTATCATCAAGAGAGAATATAAGGGCAGATAGGTTTAGGTCCATAAGAACTTAATGTAAATGGTTGCCATGACTCAAGTCTATTGATGATCGTTGGCTAGTCATCTTGATTGTAATTATTTCTATAACTGCTTGGTCAAGAAAAACCAAGTATAAATACCCCCATGATGTACTTTATAGGTTGGTTATTGAGTTGGATGATGATGAATTTAAATAATTTAGTAAACATTGTAACTTTGAATCACTATATTATTTTAAATCACTTATGAATATGATGAAGAAACCCATGTTGACATAATACTTGTGTTTAATTATCTATGGGGTTGATGTTATCTATTATCATTTATGCCATATTTTTCTTTTGATCATTGACTAATGAATAATTAGCTAAGTCATATATAGGATAAATAATTAGTTTATTACTAAGTATGTGTTTGATTTCCCTATCTAGGAAGTTAGAGGAACACACCCTCGTGTGAAAAAACTAGCGGGAACTAGTCCCAAGCTGCATGTTTTAGATGAGTACACGAGAACTTGTTCTTATGTGAAATGCTAGCATGTTATCACATTGGACTCTTTTTTATGAAAGGTGTGTGCCTAGGGAAATACATTTCCATTTAAATTAAAATAACCCCAACATATGTGTTTTCATAATTTTATATTAAATCAATAATTATGTGAATAATTAACTTAATTGATGATTTCCAACTAGATTTGTACATTATTTCAAAAATTCATTCCAATTGTAACTTCAACATGGAGGTGATGAAAATCAAGCATCTACATCCCCCACTTTAACTTCTTAAATTTAAAGTGGAAATATATCCCAATGCACACATTAAATCATATGCCACTACTATTAGGGAACTCTTTCCCTAGAATAGGGTTGTTGCAAAAATCTTTCCCAAAATTATAAAAGAAATTACCCTCGATTGGTAATATCACCTTCTTTAGGCTTCTATCCATTAATTTAGATAACTCATTGTATAATTTTTTATATACTTTTATATGATCAAGTTTCTTAAAATTGACATTCAATAATTCCTACAAATTAAAAAATAATAATAATGAATTCGTTACCAATTTAACAATGATATGGTGGCAATTTATTTATTCATCTACCAGTGCACCAAACATGGATCAAATATAACTATGTGATCTCTTTCTTTATTACCTTAACAAGGAAATAAGGGAAGATGTCCAAAATTTCCCTTATCAATCCTATATGGCACTTTAGAGTGGCTTATGAATTAACCAAGTGGCCATTGAACCTATGAAGCCAATAAATGTATAGTCACTCCTAACCAAAATAATGGGGTTTTTAAAAACATAAATCAAAACAATGTTAACAATCAAGGCCCCAAGGTTCTTAATAAAAACTAGAATGCCACCACTGATGGCATGATCGATAAAAACATGAAATAAAACTCTATAAATAATAATCAACCATATTTCATGAAGAATAATTACACAAATAACAATGTAGGTATGAGGAACCAAAATCTCCCCTTGTGGTTCATGTCATTAATTTCAATTGTCCTCCACTATGCAACATGTAATGCCAAAATCCCACCCAAAACTAGTTCCAAAAATTTGACCATTTCTTGCAATTCCAAAACCAACCCTTTTTTGAAGGGAACAACCAACAAAGGTTTAGTCAACAAAGATAAAATTAGAGACCTAGGAAGTATGATCCCAAAGTTTATTTCCTTTTTAAAAAATTAATCATAAATTATACTCATGCTTTCATAGAGAACAAATTTATTCAGATACTCCCTGAATACCAAAGGAAAACTTTTGTTGACATGTTCCTAGGGAATGCAAATGGAAACCCTCATACTCTCCAAAATGGTCATGTTTCACCCCAAAATCAAAACTTATAAATTTATCAAAACCCTTTCCCCAATCACCAGATTCATGTTACCCAAAACCAACCACAATTTAATCCATCAAACCAACATATCCAACAAAGCCAAGCTCTGTTGGTCGGCACTCATGACAATCTACAAAATATTCTATTGCCAATTCAAACAACCCTAATCTGGCTCTCTAATTTTGGACTCAATGGAAGACTAATACGATAGTGATGATGGAGTTAGAAATAAAATAAAGGTGAATATTATTACTCACACAAGGGAGTATCAACCCAAAACTCCTCATATTTCAAACACATTGGAATATAATGCCATTCCTAGACTAGTGAGAAATTATGACTTAGTTGTAGACCTTACAAAAACATTTTCCCATAACTCTTTCCATTTTTACTCAATAATTTTCCTACCCATTTTTTTACATTACTCAATGCCCTAGGGTTGGGACACCTAGCCAATATTACACCTACACCTTAGGCCCAATATTGATCTTTATATCTTTCAACCAGGGTAGGATTCAAGGGATGTTGGTTATTTATTCAACCTTAGAAGTATCCCTCCCAATTCTGAGATGGATAGGAAGGAATATCTAGCTTTGTATATAAAATTATCAATCTATAACAACTATGCGAAAAGAGCAATGATAGACGATGGGGTGGTTGTTAACATAATTTGATTTTCAATCCTATAGAAGCTTGCTTATGGAGAAACAAATCATTCAAAAACCCATAAAACTCTTCAAGGAAATGATAGTATCAAATCCACTTTCATAGAAACCATCATGCTTCCCATTATGTTATGTTCCAAGACCATGTTTAAAAATTATATGTAGTTTACAAGGATACTAGTTATAACATGATCTTGGGTAGGCCTTGTATTAGTAGGATGAAGACGATCCCTTCTACCCTCTTATAAAAGATTAAGTTCATTTATAAAAATCCTTTGTAGACTAAGAAGATCCTAAACCTTTTGATTCCCTTAAAAAAACCATGCATAGACAACTCGGGTTACACATAGATTATCACTTACCCAATAATTGTGTAACAAAAACCACACATATAGTTGAGGTCAAATAACCCACAAATCCTAAAGTAGTTTTCTTGAAGAAAGGGGGAAAACTTCATAAAGCCCTTTTTAAAGATAAAACTAAAGAAAAAGAAGTTGTAATAGTATAAAAAGTAAGTGGTAAAAATCTTGTAATGATACCAGTAATCTCAACAATGTATATGGATATAATCATTAATATCTTGGATAAGGAAACATAACTTGTGCTTCCATTTGACCCACAAGGAGTGATAACCTATAATCTCTCTAAATCTCGAGACTAGGAAACCTAGGAAGGGTTAGCTATAATACTTGACATTGGAATGGTTAATGTGATCTAGGAATTTGACTCAAGAGAGGATGGTTAGTATGGTGTTAGTTCTAAAATGAAAATAAAATGAAAGAAACACACTAACAACATAACATCTCTAGGCCTAAACACTAGGGAGATCTTAGTTTAAAATCATGAATGAAACACACAACAAAAATGCAAAATAAAACTTTCTTCTACCTCCCTTGGATGTTCTAAAATGCTTGTTGTAGTGGCTTGCTCGACTTGTGCTCATGAAGTCCTTGGCAATGGAAGCTTGGCTACCTCCATTTCTCCTTGGCACCTTTGGCTTGTGGTTTATATTGGCTTGGAATAAATTTGGCATGGTAACACTAATTTCTTGAAGCTTTTAGAACCAATCCTGCATTATAACTTTGCAAAAATTAAGCTTAGAAATGATGTTCATGGCCTCTATATTTATAGATTTTTGGATTTGATTAAAATCAACCTGAACAGTCCATCTCAAGATTGAGATGTGTGGTTGAGGATTAATTCAATTTTTAGAATTAAGTTTGTAATTATCCTCATCATGAAATTGGAAGAAGTGGCAATTAAGAGGCATGGAGGGCATCATGGAAGGTATTGATGAGGCATGGGAGGCATGAATCCTAATATTTGTGGCATTTATGGCCTAGGGATGTCATCCCAAGAATTGAGGTCACCTGATGATGCAAATATTTAATATTTATTTCCAAAAAAAATTATTCAACAAGTTTCCATGGAATTATTAATTAGGCCTTGATTTGGGTTAATTATCTCTTAAGCATGTTTAAGTACTTTGTGCACAAATTGATTAGAATGCCTTGTTATTGGATTGGAATTGGAAGGTGATGTCAAATGCATTGGATGCGTGTTCCCATTTAGGATGTTACCAAAAACAAATAATAAATGCACATGTCTCGTGTAGAAGATTTTATAGGGAAGAGCAATCCAGAGCACCCAGGTGCAAATTTGGCATTTTGACTTGAAATAAATTGATCAAATTTAGCTAGCCCATAAATTGCATTATCCCATTTAGGGATACCCTGGCCAAAATCAGCACTAAAATATGTTAGTTTCACATCATTTAGCATGTTTTAGTGTTTTAAGCCCAAATTGTGCATTTTAGGTGGAAATTGGCCAAAAGCTTGATTGGAGGGTATTGGTGGCCAGTTTTAGGTGTCTACAGTTAAGATATCAGAGGATTAAGAATCTCTCCATAGCCATGATGATGATTATTCATCCATGAAGGATCAATTGGCCCTTCACTGTGATGGGGAAAAATATCATGTGGGTGCATGGGTAGTAATTATCTTTATTTCACTAGAAGGAATAATTATGCCATTTGGTTTTAAACTTATCTTTGAGTGTATAAACAATGGGGCCAAATATGAATCCTTATTACATGGGATGCTCATTTAAAAATGGTTAGGTATCCAAAACTTTAAAAAAAAGGTGACTCATAGTTATTAACCAACCAAGTCTTAGATATTTATCAAAGTAAGGCTACACATCTCCAACTCTATTTAGATATTGTGCATGAAGTTACTAAGGATTTTTACTTCATTTCCATAGAAGTCATTCTTAGAGAAAGAAACTAACTCATTGACACCATGACTACTTCCTTCTCTCATTTTTATCCTCATCTGATGATACCCAAATTAAATTTCATAGTATCCATTAGGATAGAACCCCTCATGAAAAATATTTCTAGTGACCATACTATCACTCACATTGGGAAGGATACTATCCCATTGGTCCTTGACTTAGCTGATAACAATGAGGAAATTCTAGAGTTATTATGGGCTTATGAATACCTCCCATATTTCCATTGTAAGAAAGGTTTATCTCTCACTTTTTATCCTATGTCTTCCCTCGGATGTGAATATTATGATTCCTATTATAAGGTTAAGGATTATCTATCTTCTGATGAGGATCTTGATGTCTTTAATGTAGAAGATGAATATTTTGATCTTCCTCCTACCCCCAAATAATTAAAAGAATGGAATGCCTCCTTTGTTGAGGATACCATTAATAATAACATAAGGACTGAAGATAACCCTAGAATAATCAAACTTTGATCTTCACTATCACCATAAGAGGTGGAATATCACAAAAATTTACTTACCAAACTCTCTAAATATTTTGCCTTTTCCTATATAGATATGTAGGTATCAAACCTGAAGTAGTCATTTATAATTTGGTCATGATGCCTAATGCAAAAACCATAAATAAAAACTTAGTTCAATCCTAAAGTTTCATAAATGGTGAAGAAATAAGTTATTGAGCTTCTCAAAGTAGGGTTTATAAAGCTTGTGATTATTTTAAATGGATTTCCAACATCACTCTCGTTCTTAATAAGAACATAAAAATTAGGGTATGCATCAATATCTATGATATTAATAAGGCATGTACCAAAGATGATTTTCCTTTCCCTTCCATTGATTTCTTTTTTGATGATATGACAGGTTATGATTTTTTAATCCCTTATAAATGGCTTCTCTAGATATAACTAGATCCAAAATCAAAACCTCCTTTACCACACCATGGGGGAATTTATGTTATGTATTTATGCCTTTCAACCTAAAAAACACTGAGGCAACATATTATAGAGACATGACCCATATTTCTCATGATCTCATCCATAATATAGTGGAGGTTTTTGTGGAAAATATTATAGGGAAATAAAAAAGAAGGATTGACCACTTAGAGGTATTTTGCACCATCCTCACATGCTTGATCATATATAGTGTCACCCTTAGTCCTAAAAAATGTGTGTTTAAAGTCACAAGTGGAAAAATACTCAGTTATATCATTTTTCAATGTGGAATGTGATAGGACCTAGGAGCACCATTGATTACCATGTACAAGCAACTAAATATGCAAAATTTAACCAGAATCACAAGTAACTAAAAATCAAAAATAACACAGAATATGAGAGACAATACCCAATTGTATTAATACTCTTCCAGAAGGAAATACAACAAAGAAGATGCCATAGTCTTCTTCCTTACACACCTCTAGGGCTCCCACACCTCTAGGGCATAAACAGTAAATCTCTTCAAGAGATCACTCTCTCTCTTACGGTCCCAACAAGCAACTCACACACAGAGTTATTGTTCACCTCCAACCAGTCAGTATCACTACTACCAGTACACTGAGTATACACACATACTCAACTGAGTACACAATGCACTCCAAGTAGATCTCCCATGAACTTGCAACAACCTACAACTCAAATGATCTTACTTTGGAAGGATCTACCTTGCCTTCCTCTTTGCTCTCCAATTGAGTACACACCATACTCCAAGTAGATCATGCTTGATCTTGCTACCTATTGTGTTGCTGATCTCCCTGATCCTGTTGCCACCTGTAGATCAATTTGGTCTTGCACACTTGCCAACCAGCCTAGTTTTGCACACCTACAAACCTAGATCTTGCACACACAAACACCTGCAAATCAATGATCTTACTTACCATGTAGATCTCCAAACCTGGCCTTGCACACCTGTTGACTGAGATCATACATACATGAAGAATCCTTCTGATTCTCCAAACCAGCACCCACACTTCGCACTGTGGCACTAGGAGGAATACACCTTGCTCTCTTCACTCTGAAGGAGCTAATTTTTGCTCTCTTACTCTCTAGCACACTTTACAATACAGCCCATGAGTCTATTATATAGATCCCATGCAAACAATAATTAGACATCCAATTACAATAATTAGATCTATAGCTCAAGTCTAAAATTGGCCTCTTAACATGCAAATAACTAGTTCATTAACTAACTTTTCGTGAACTAGCAGTTTTGGAACCGCACAGGCGATCAACGTCGGTCCCTGTCTGGCTAGAGATGACCGACGTCGGCTGATCCTAACTGATGTCATTTGCTCTGCTCACTGGATATGACTGACATCGGTTGATCAGACTGATGTCAGTTGCTCTGTAACTCAGCAACCTCTCAACAACCTCCAACATGTCTACATCAATGAAGCTTTTAGCTCCATAATCTAACAATCTCCCACTTGGAGATAAATAGCTGCACTGTACCTATACCTATACACTATCTAATCTATTTCTTGGCTTGTATCCCTCTTCAAGCTCAACCTTGAAGACCAACCACCACAAAACCTATGGTGCACCTCCTATCATCCAAGTAACTTACCACATCTGCATCTACAAACCCATATAGAAAAGAACTTGACACTGCATTGCATGTTGACCTGCTGCTGGTCCCTCTCAGATACTTGAAAATCCACTGAACTACCCTCCAATGCTTCTTTCCTAGATTGTCTCTAAACTTTCTGATAGCACCCACTGCTTGGGCAAACTCAGGGAGTACACATGTACTCAACCTCATCATGTGATTGGGGACCCTCTTCTGTGAACTGTCCATCCATAGGTGTGCTACCATGTTCTGCATCCTACACTACCTTCACATAATCATCCTGTGACAACATCAACTTGTGATCTTCCCTGTCTCTAGGATTACTCATGCCAAAAAAATTTGCTCCTCCAAATTCTTCATGACAAACCTCTGAACTAACTTTACCTTTAACTTAGAAAAACCTTGTATGTGTAACCCTGCATACAAGCAAACACACAACATACAGTAATAGGATAATGTCGTGACCATAATCCACCTGGTAAATTAACCACAGTAGTTACAATGACATTGACTAAAGCCATGCTTTGTCATCCACCTATCAAACCTGTACCACTATCTTAGAGCTTCCTCAAGACCATATGACCTGGCCTTTCATCTCACGTATCCATTCTCTCTATTCTTTAACCAAGGAATCCATTTGTCTTTTAGTGCTTTCTTCTGGATGGCAACCCTACCAATCTCCCATTTGGTTCTGCATCCTATTCATGCCATGATCCCACTATTTCTTGGATCCTTCCTGCTCTGTAGTGAGCAATGAGTATAAAGAAGAGGAACAACAAATTTGAGGCTTACTTACCCTTTCAGTCCTCCATATGGGAATTTGAGACTCCTTGATAGCTTGTTGTCCACCCAAAATCTGTTCCAGTGATCGACCTCGATCACCACATAGTCTGCATCTGATCGACATTGGTTCCATGCAACTATCCAGGTCATCGATGCTGGTTATCCTACTGACGTCGGTCTCCACCTGCCTGACACCACCAACTCCTCTGGTCTACACATGACCAACATCGATACCTATCTGTTCGACGCCAATTCCACCTGACCAATGCCGGTACCTGTGTTCTCTTGTGAGTGATGACTTTTTACCCATGAGCTCTCTTTGGATCAAAACCCTATCCAAACTGCTCTGCTCAGAGTTACTCAGTCCCATCCGCTGATCTTTATCCATCATCTCCTCCATAAACACCAAGGCTTTCCAGTTCTTAAGTCTGTCAAAGACATCTGACTTCCTTCTAAGAACATGCATCTCCTTCTTACTCATGTGACCAAGCCTATAAAGCCATGTCTTCGCAATAGAAGAAGAATCAGTAATACAAGCAAGTAGATAAAGAGTACTTGCTTTTTTACCACACGCTAATTCAAGTGCATCCACTGTGAGAGTTTTTGTGTATCTCTCATCACCCAACTTTCCTAAAGAAATTAGCCACATCTTCAAGACTGGGACTTGCATGACCTCCTTCAACACCCATGTGTTGGTCGCCTACAATTTCAGCTTCACTTCCCCTTTGCCAATACTTTGACAAGGCACACCGGCCCCTAAATAAATCTTTCCAAAGTCTCCAAAGACCTTAACATGGAAAAATACTCTATTTCAAGCTGCATGGAAAGAGGAAACAGAATTTATAAAACAAGATTCTACTTTATCCAAGGAACTTCCCAGAGCATCCTATGCAACAGCACCTACAACATCTGCTTCTTCAGTTCCTTCATGTTGATCTTCTACCAACCAACAATTTTTCTTTACCTGCTCTTTCTTTCCATAACACCGTAATTGACCATTCGTGCTTTTCAATTCCTCCATTCTTAACTTACTTTCTTCTACCATTTTTATACTCCCTCTCAATCAAAAACCCCTGAGAGTGACCTGTAATCAAACACAAAACCTGCTCCCTGTAACCTTAGCTCTGATACCACTTGATAGGACCTAAGAGCACCATTGATTACCATGTACAAGCAACTAAATATGCAGAATTTAACCAGAATCACAAGTAACTAGAAATCAAAAATAACACAAAATATGAGAGACAATACCTAATTGTATTAATACTCTTCCAGAAGGAAATACAATAAAGAATATGCCACAGTCTTCTTCCTTACACACCTCTAGGGCTCCCACACCTCTAAGGCATAAATAGTAAATCTCTTCAAGAGCTCACTCTCTCTCTTACGGTCCCAACAAGCAACTCACACACAGAGTTGTTGTTCACCTCCAACCAGTCATTATCACTACTGCCAGTACACCAAGTATACACACATACTCAACTGAGTACACAATGCACTCCAAGTAGATCTCTCATGAACTTGCAACAACCTACAACTCAAATGATCTTGCTTTGGAAGGATCTACCTTGCCTTCCTCTTTGCTCTCCAACTAAGTACACACCATACTCCAAGTAGATCCTGCCTGATCTTGCTACCTATTGTGTTACTGATCTCCCTGATCTTGTTGCCACCTGCAGATCAATCTGGTCTTGCACACCTGCTGACCAACCTAGTTTTGCACACCTGCAAACCTAGATCTTACACACACAAACACTTTCAAATCAATTATCTTACTTACCATGCAGATCTCTAAACCTGGCCTTACACACCTGCTAACTGAGATCATACATACATGAAGAATCCTTCTGATTCTCTAAACCAGCACCCACACTTGGCACTATGGCTCTAGGAGGAACACACCTTGCTCTCTTCACTCTGAAGGAGCTAATTTTTGCTTTCTTACTCTCTAGCACACTTTACAATACATCCCATGAGTCTATTATATAGATCCCATGCAAACAATAATTAGACATCCAATTACAATAATTAGATCTATAGCTCAAGTCTAAAATTGGCCTCTTAACATGCAAATAACTAGTTCGTTAACTGACTTTTCGTGAACTAGCAGTTTTGGAACCACATAGGCGATCGACGTCGGTCCCTGTCTGGCTAGAGATGACCGACGTCAGCCGATCCTAACTGATGTCAGTTGCTCTACTCACTGGATATGACTGACATCGGTTGATCAGACTGATGTCAGTTGCTCTGTAACTCAGCAACCTCTCAACAACCTCCAACATGTCTACATCAGTGAAGCTTTTAGCTCCACAACCTAACAGAATGAATATTAACCTAACCAAGATTCATACAATCCTAGACATGATCCCCTATTAATGATGCAAGTATTAGGTTATTCCTAGGGAAGTTAGGTTCCATTCGATGTTTTGTACCTGACCTTTCTTATATAATTCATCCCATAATTTTTTTTAAAAAGGTGAGTGGCTTGACCTAGATAAGTGATATCTAGGATGTATTTGAAGTGGTAAAAAAAATTATTATGTATCCCCCAATGGTCATGTTACCCAACCCTAACAAACCCCTCATACTTTATATTATGTAAATCAATGTGTCTCTCACTAGCATATTGGCCCAAGATGATGATGATGGTAAGGAGTGTGTCATATATTTCATTAATTACACTCTTATTGACTATGAGATGTATTATACTTAGGAAGAGGAGTGATTATCCATCATGTTCACAACCAAGTGATAGTGACATTATATTTTTAACCAATAAATGAGGTTATTAATAAGGTCTGAGGCCTTAAAAACATTTCTAACCCAACCAAAACTTTCACAAAAGGTTGGGAATTTAAACTCATGTATGTTAACTAGAAGTCCATTAAGGGACAAATCATCATTGAATTGTTGGTGGATTCCCCCTAAGTCAAATATATCATTCATAATGACTTCCTTAATGAGATAATTTGTTATATATATAAACCTATAATTTTTTCCTCTCCCTGGTATGTCAATAATATCAATTATTTAATTAATCATACTTATCTCGAAGGTGACAACTCAACAATAGAGGCATCTCCTTTGTATCATAACATCCAAATATGTCATTTTAGATGAGGTTATTTATTGTAGACTCTTTGATGGCATGTTATTGAGGTGTGTCAACCAAGAGGATTCATAAAGGGTTCTTTTCCATTTTCATAGTAGTGTTTATGGTGTACACTTTGGTGGTCACATGAATACTCATAAGATCCATAGGATTGGATAATTATAAACCATTCTAAAACATAATGTCATTAATTATGTACAAAAATGTGATAAGTGGAAAAACTTCTTTCATGAAATCCATATCCCTTCTAGATCATTACAACCCATCATTACTCCATGGCAAGTTATCTATTGCTTCCTAAAATGGTCATCACTTCATCATCATAGTCACTAAGTATTCCACTAAGTGGGTAGAAGTTATGCCTCTAACAATTGTTACCAGATCAGCCATCTTTAAATTTATTTTGAATCAAATCATTTATCGCTTTGGAGTTCCATAGGTCATAGTTATAGGTAATGGGTCTCTTTTAAATAATCTTGAGGTCCATGAAGTGTGTAATAAATTTTTTGTATCTCATCACATGGCTTATTTATACTATCCATAAAAAAAATTCCAAGATGAGGCCATGAATAAAATTCTAAATTTAATCTTATTCAAAATAAGCAAAGATAACAAAATAAATTGGCATCTTCAGCTCTACCCTACATTATGGGCTTATGGAATAAGTATTTATATGTCATTGGGAGCAACCCCATATTCTTTGGTCTTCATATTTGAAGTAATTATACCCCTTGAGTTATAAATATCTCTCATGTGCATCTCTCTTCAAGTTCTTATTGATGATGAAAAGTATATAAATACATAATTATATAATTTAGAGACATTAGATGAACTCATGGCTACACAAAATCATGTTGCTTACATAGACCATATATGCTAGTAATACAACAAAATTATTCATGACCACCATATACAATTAGGATACCTTGTCCTAAGACTTGACATTTGAATAGATAAAAATAAAGGAGAAGGTTGAAAGTTTAGACCCAATTGGTTATGTCCTTTTTTAGTGATCGCATATTTTAAGAATGTAGCCTACTGGTTATGCACTCTAGAGAGCAAGGAGTTAATGAATATGTGAATTCTTTTCACCTTAAATTATTTTATATTTATTAATTCTCATTTTACATTGACCTAATTTCATTGTATTTTCCATTGTTTATATGTTGTTTTGCATATCAAATGTCATGTTTGGTGATTATTTAGTTATCAATTCGCATAACACAAACTTTCAAGGTGCAACTTATCATCTCATTTAATTTTTGCATTACCCTATTATCAAAGGCTCTACATTGGGGAGAGATGTCCTTAATTATGTACATCTAGTATTTTTGTATGAGCCCACGTGTCTTCCTAGTCACATGATACTAAGTGTAGGGGGTCACAAAAAAAAAGTAAAATTAATGTCAAATTAGAAAATGTCTGATAAAATTTATTCAAAAGGAATACTTACATGTCTATGATAAAAAATATAGCTTTATCCTATTTATTAATTATGTAAAGGCTAGTTACCTTTATATGAATCCAATAAAGTTAGTATTTTTTAAGTTTGGCAAGAATTTCATTTTCCCCCTTTGCTCATAAGGATTAGGTTATCCTCTTTTTCTATGATAATTTTTGATGTATAGTTTTACCATCTCATGCATATGTTTTTTCCCCATTCATTTACTATCAAAAGTTGAAAGTATTATGTTATGTAAATGAAATAAATCAGTCATCACTTAAAAAACAACTATTAGCATATTTATAGTTTTACACATATCCATCATTTTCTAGTATATCATTTACATACATTTTATTTCCATAATCTCACATATATAAGAATTTTCAATAGCATTACCAAAAACATAAGAGATGTATGATTTATCATCACATGCCTTTTTATTTAAAGTGAATTAATAGAAAGAACATACATGAAAATTAAACACATAACACAGAAATGACAAGTCATTGAAATAGACCAATGTACTTGCACATATATATATACATATATATATATACACATATATATATACACATATATATATATACATATATATATATATATACATATATATATATACATATATATATATACATATATATATATACATATATATATATATATATATATTATATTATATATATATACATATATATATACATATATATATATATATATATATATATATATTATATTATATATATATATATATACATATATATATATACATATATACATATACATATATATACATATATATATACATATATATATATACACACACACACACACACATATATATATATAATTGAGTTTGTATAATCAATTATCTAGTTCAATCTACCTCCATAGAGGGAAAATGTGTCTCAAAATCTCAAAAAAATATAATATAATAGTGTAATTTTAAGATCAATAAGTGGCCCTAGGGTCTTGTCCTCCTCCTGTGAGAATGCCCTAATGCTGAGGAGCACCATGGGATCTGGATCCTAGGCCACCTCCTACTGGTCCCTCCTTAGGAGATTTTATATCCCTATGTCTATCATCTCAAGGTAACCTATCCTCACTTAATTTCTAAAATATCACTCAAATTCTATATTTGAATCTCTACCACAGACATTCACCCATACTGTGGTGATCTCCCACACCTAACCAATATGTAGGATCCTATCCCTATCTAGAGTATCCAACGCATTGGTTGTCAAGAGTGCCATGATGCATGGTAGCCACTCCTTCTCCCTAGTTTAAATCCATCATATGTATCCCTTACTATAAAATACATCTTAAATTAGTTTTTTCCCCTTTTTTGGCCTTAAATTTTGACTAAAAATCACCCCTTTTTCACCTAAGATGAAATTGGTACCTTTTTTAGGTGGTAGTTATGAAACCATTCTAGTCAATTTCCTCTTCATATGTGGTATTTACAACACCAACCTATTAGTAGGATGTGGTGATCACATAACCACCACATTGAAGGCATAATCGTCTATCTACACAAATTGGTAGTTTCACCCTGATGTGATGATTTTGATCATCACATACACCTAACCCAAAAAACCCCTAAAAATCTTAAAATTCACCCAAATCTAAAAAAAGTAACATTTTTATAACCTACCCAACCCCAAAATCTATTTTTTGTAATAAATTTTTAATTTTAATGAATCTACATGCATTCTAAATAAAAAATTAAAACTGGGGGAAAAACACAAAAATAGTCAAAATTGACTTGAAATTGACTCATTTTTACTCTCACTAGTACATTCACCATATTTGTTTTATGTTTATATAATTGAATTATTTCTAGATTAATTTCAACACCATCAATCTAGAGCTCAAAAATTTGTAAACCAATTTGTACATATATGGTTTTTTTTATGACAAGTTTGTGAATATATAGTCTTTCTAACTAGGTGTTGTGTTTTGAAAACTTCTCTTTTTTAGTATCTTTATTCTAAAATCATGTTTTTTATTATTTTCATATATTTTTATTACCCCACTAATATATTTTATGTTGAAAACTAACACATTTTGATGGTTTTAGTTTCTCATAGCGTGTTCATTTTTCATTTCAATTTTATAGGTACATGTCACTCAATACTAGATTCAGTCCTCCAACAGGATGAATTCAGGTAGTATACTCACCCCTATGTACATAGTAATTATTATTATCCATGTTTTGATTATTTATCATACTTTCCATTTTTTTGTTAAAATGCACTTAATTCCTATCTTTTGATCACAAGTTATACGGAGTCTCGGTTAGCTTCGATACAACACACATAAAAGTAAGGTAAGTTTTTTAACCCTCATTTTCCCTTTAGTATGCCACTACTTGTGATGAAACCCTAATAAATTCATGAGAATACATATTCCCAAGGGAGTAATATGTATGCACCCAAAAATGTCATGGTGTGACATTTATGAAAAAAAATTATGAAGATGTAATGTTCTACGTAAATACACTAAAGTATGGTTCTCATTGAAATCAATACCCCCTTAATCTCTCTTTAGTATCTTTTTGGTATTTATAAAGCCTCAAAATTTTCCATTTTGAGTCATTTTTCCTTTATGTTTGAGGTCCTTTCCTTTAGGATGAAACCACCCCTATGCACGATAGACCTGCCATTATTAAGATGTTTATGTCACAACTATTTCATAAACCACTATGATGAATTAATTTTATAAGAGGTATCTTATTCATCCATTTAGGTGGTCTCATCACAAATATTGACAATCTTATCACCTTTTGTGGTATTTTATTCTTCACCACCTATAAACAATGATAGTTTTATTACAATTTGTCTATCTTCCATTTTTAGCATCTGAAACTTGAGTTCTCACATGTTTTATATACTTCTCTTCATGTCTCTTCCTTTATTTCATTTTTTTTCACCCTAATTATGGCCCATCTCATTCCTTCTCTTTTTTCTATCAATCTTTATCCCTCCCAAGTTTAGCTTTGAGTTAATCAATAGTTAAACTCACACCTACACCCTCCTTACTTCTACAAGTATATCAATTTTAAATGAATTTTAGATCTGAATTTCATATTAAATATTGGTATTTTAAAGATATAAATAACATAATTCTAATTTATTTTAGTTTTTAAAAATATTGTGCTCCACCTTCGGTCACTTTCATGTCAAATCTACATAATTTTGGAAGAGAGAATTCATTAGATCAACAACACAACCTTTATTATCACTAGATCATCACACCATAATACAACTACACTCTTTTATAGGATTATGTCATTATTATTATTAATTTTCTACCATTATTTTTCATAGAGTTCCTACAGTCATGTTGAGTAGAGGAACTATCTTATGGAGGACATTTTACCCAACAACAATCTCTTGTCTCTGCTTGGTCATAACCATTGATCAAGTTGGAGGATTTTATTTCTAGTATTGTTTTTATTTTATTAGTTTATAATATTTTATTTTATTTTATTCATTATATTATTTTCATATTCAAAAATCACTATAAATAAATAAAATAAACCCTTCTCTATTTCCTCTCTTGCACAAAAATATAGTCTAGATCTCTCATTTTTGCAATTGCATATTAGTTTCTTTGAAAGAAGGTAGTTTTTTACATCTCATAAGGTAGATAAATAAAATTTAAAAAAAGGTAGATCCAAATACATTATTTTAATTTCATTTTTAAATAATATTTCATATATAAACAAACTCTCAAACACACATACACACACACAAAAACTTGACAATCTAGATAGTCAAACCTAGCATAATAGATCTAGAATTTAGTTGTTGCATAGTGAAATAAAAATATTTTAAATCAATATATTGATAAAATAATAGTATTATATTAGAATTATTTCAAAATAGGTCCTTTTATTTCATATCTAAACATTCAAAAAATTTGAAAACTAGTTTATAGCTTGCATGTGTGAAGATAATTTTTGAATTCTTAGTAAAAGTGTTTGCTAGGATTTTAAAACTTGATTTAATATTTGAATTTTGAAAAAAATATTAATTGAAAAATAGTATTTAATAATATTTTCACTATAAAATCCAAATAAAAAATTATATCATTTAGATTGCATTAAGCAAATCATCTTGTAAGCTAGGAAAAATCGGCACTTGTATTTTTTTTTCAAATTTTTAGTTTTGAGTTTGCATGCATTAGAAAGATTGAAAAAGAATAAAAATAAGTATTCTAATTTAATTTTATCTCAGTATTTATTTATTTATTTATTTCATTTTTCTAATTTCATAAATTAAATTAATTCCCTTTCTTTTCAAAATATTGTCAAACAATCCCAAACATCTAGAAAAACCTTATCAAAACGAGCAAGAGCATTAAACCTTGCTCTAACATTTAAGAAAAAAAAGCATACCATTCCAAAAACATTATCCAAAAAAACTCATACACTTCATTACTTATATATCAAAATTTTATTTTCTCTTTCATGACACTTCCAATGCATCCTTATGTTATTAGAGTAGGTTTTTCCCCTAGGGTTAAATCTCATATTCCTGAGAGTAACTTACAAAGTGACATTAATGCCAAACTTAGATTATAGATATTCCATTCCAGCCCCATTCAAACCTCATTGTTAACTCTCTTGATTCTCTTGATGAGAAAGAATAAATTCTAAATCCTCCCATGGTCATTTTCCCCATAAATTGAGGTCGCCAATATAACATCACCCAAGACTAGCCATCCACATTCCCTTTTCTTTCCTCCTCAAGACTAGCCTCATCATATTTTCATTTAATTTTTGTATGACATTGAATGGGCATAGCTAACCTAATAGTATTGATCAAATCCCTTGAGTCATCCTACCTAGTCATACCCACTTTGTTATTCATATCATTGATCAATAAATTTATTATATCATCATCACAAATATAGAGGGACCTTAGAATTCCTTTTCTTCCCAATTAGATGCCCTTAATGAACATTGTGACATGACATAGCTCATTCAGTACCATCATGAGCATCCCTTACTACCCATCATATAAAATTACTATCCTTAAATCAATGAGCCCAATCCATAGATTCACTGATCCATCCATTCATTACATTAGTTGTCTACGCTAGAACTCAAGAAATCAAGTGCACAGGTTAGTGTGTTATTTTTTGCATGCACATAAACCATGAAAATTTCCATAGATAACTTTTCCATCATCATCACATGTTGAAAATCTTATGAAACTATCATGGAAATCCTCCATAAAAGCCTACACAAACATATTTTATTGTGTAATTAATCATGCACAACATTCCTTGCACCTAATGATTGCACGAAAACACTTTACACAACACTAAAACATGTACATGATATTATTTCAAAAATCCATGTAAAGTTGAGACATTCTAAACATTATGGTATCATATGATTCCTTCTTCCCATGTGTCATGAATAATTAAGTATAGGTTCATGTTGTAATGGAAGGTCTCCATCTTGCCAAATCTCATGGGGTGGATCTGTTGAAGGTGGAAGATGATTCTTTGTTGGTCATCAATGCAATCAAGAAGAACAAAACTCCCAAATAGAATCATAATTACCTTCTTGGCCTTAGATTTAGATTTTAGAATTATTTTATTCAAATCTCAATCACCCTTTCTTTTTGGGAATCTAAATGGCAGTAGATCATCTTTCTAATGCTAGCATTGAGTTGAGGATCTTTTCAAAATATGAGATAATCCTCCCATCAAACTAGCTTCAGCTTGTTATTCTTATTAATCTAGATGAGTCTAATGTTAATTCTAGTTGAAAAAAATAAAAAGAGAATAGTGTTGGATTTAATTTATTTTATTTTATTTTTATTTTTGTTTATATTATAAAAACATTAAAAGTAAAATCTATTAAATATATTTACCCCATAACATTAATAGGGTAATCATTATTGTACCCCTTCATCATTCTCCCATGCCAATATTTGGGTTTGATGGTGGCATGATAATCCATTTTGGGGATTCTACCATGTAGTGAATTCCCTTTATTAAATGTGGGATTGAACATATGGCTTGTGTGACATTTCATGGAATGGCTAGTTAATCAGAGAATTATTTGAAGCCAAACATCTATCATTTGTTTCCTTATCATCCCACTCTCCTCCATCTCTAAAATTTGGTCTATCATGATTAGGCCCTTTTTTGTCATCATCCATTTCCATTGTGATTTTTTAGTTACTCCTTTATTTTCATTATCAATCCCATCACCACTTCTCATCCTTACCTTTGCCTTGATAGATGCAATTTTGTCTACATTTGGAAAATTTAAAACTCACTTGGTTCCATATCCTCTCAATTCTTGCATAGATTATTTATCATGGATGGTGGAGGAATATTTTATGTGCCACATTCTTAGGTTAGTGAGCTAAAAAATTATAGCATGTGTAAAAAATTCTAGAAGTTATTTAGGATAGTTTCCTTTACTAGGTCGCCATGGTTTCTCTTACTTTTTACTCATACCAACTTATTGTTCATTATATTTTTCCATCAAGGGTTATGCTTCAAATAGAGACTTTAAAACTATATTGTAAATTTATATCCCCTCTATTCATTTCAAAATAGGACTCTAAGTTGACTTATTTTCTCCCTCCCACATTACAGGAAGAGTTTCCTGACTGACACTTGGTAGATAGTCATGGGGAAATGATGCATGGAGGAGGTCTAGATTAAAAATTTTGTTGGCAAAAAATTTAGAATGTGCAAGCCAATGTGGGAAACAACCAATAACATAGAATAAAATAAAAAATGTAAAACCATTGGGATAGTCTGGAGTTGAGACTACAGTGATGGAAATGCACTAAAAACACATGTTAAAAACAACAAAATAGGAGTAGAAGAGTATGGATAGAAAAACAACAAATTTGTATATATTTTAAATGTTTAAAATATTTTATTACAAATAGATAATCTATTTTTTATTTTATACAGCTATAGTTGTTTACAAAATGACTCTTACAAACTAATATTTTATCCTTATTCTCTTCTGACTACTTTTAACAAACATTTATATTGATCTACCTACTTTTCTCCTTCTTTGTATTCTCTATCCACTATAGTTTGATGTTGCTCTTATATTTTCTCCTCCAAGTTTCTTCTTTTGTGGATTTCCCCTTATTGATGCTACTACATAGAAAAACTTTTAATGTCTACTGCTCTATTTTTTGCCTTGTCTTCTTTAGTTGATACTGCACTAAAATTATGTTGCACACATTATTCTATTTTATATTCTTTCCTTTTGTCCAATTTTGACTTGTCTTCTAATTACCACCATTATTCCCCACAAAAACGAAAATGACTCCAAAAAATTCAAATTTTAAATTGTTGCATTTAATTTGTTTGGTGGTTATTTATATGGAAGTCTATAACACATGGTAGGTGAAATTAGGGGTAGGGATATAATATTTTAACACTCCCTTTATCTCTAACCTTCTTAGAATGATATGATGAATCTATTTCAACCACTAAAACATCCTTGTAACTTCTCTTTATTTTCCCAAATGCTTTTGTACCTCTTCTATGCATGTTTAGAGCTTCATTACTGAAGTCCATAGCTCTACTGATGAAGTCCATAGATGGACTGGTAGAGTCCATAGTTGTGTGATGAACTTGACTAGAAGATTCTATAGTTGGATTGGTAGAGTCTATAACTATGCTATGAACTTGACTAGTAGAGTCCATAGCTGGACTAGAAAAGTTTGTAGCTATGTTATGGACTTGATTAGTAGAATATCTAGTTATGTTATAGACTCGATTAGAAGAGTCCATAGCTTCCCTATGGTAATTTGTATCTACTTTTCTATATTTTATATCTCCTCTATTGTAGTCTATAACTTGGATGTAAGAGTTTAAAGCTAGCATGTATGAATCTGGAGCTAGCCTATATGAGTTTGAAGCTACATAAAACTTTGTAGGCCTAATGTTAATATAGTAATAAACCCTAACCTTCCTCTTAAGTGAATGAAAGTGTATTTAGACAATGTCTTAGTAAAAATAATAGATATCTGGTGATCTAAATTGTAAAAACTAATCTCTATCACATGATCTTCAACTAACTCTCAAATGAAGTGATACCTCATTTTAATGTGTTTGTTCCTACTATGAAAAATGGGGTTCTTTGAAAGTGTTATGGAGGATATATTATCATAAAAGACTGTAGAATCTCCTTGTTTCTTGTCATGAAAATATGAAAGTATCCTTCTCAACCATATATCTTGGAATGTTGCTACATTCATTATTATGTACTCCACTTCAGCCATAGAAAGTGATACTATGAGTTGTTATTTTTAATCCTAACATTTGGCTCCTAACCCAAGATGAAATACATACCCATAAGTTCTCTTTTGATCATTAAGGCTACCATCCCAATCACTATTTGTGTATCCCATAAGCTAAACTCATCTTTTATTTCATATAAAATTCCATAATCTCTTATTCTATTTAGGTACCCCAATATCCTTTTACTTGTTTGTCAATGTGTCTCCTTTGGCATCTCCATAAATCTAGATATGAGGTTGATTGTATACATGATGTCTAGCCTAGTTTCAGTCAAATACATTAGGCTTCCCATTAAGCTCTTGTACCATCTAGGTTTTTATTGTTGTTGCAATCATCCTTTTACAACTTTAAGCTTGTCTTAGCTATCATAGATACTGGTTTATTTTCCAGTATCTTAAACCTCTCCAAAATATTCTTTGCATACTTAGATTGACATGTGAATATGCATTCATCCATTTTCTTGACTTCTATCCCAAGAAAGTATTTTAAGAAGCCTAAATTAGTCATTTCAAACTCCTTCATGGTTATTTTGAACTCTTCAATGGACTAATATGCATTTCTGATTAATATTAAATCATCCACATATTAAACAACAATCAAAATACCTTCTTTGTATGTTTTGATGTATATTGTGGGCTCACTAGTGCTTTTTCTAAAGCTATTTATTAATAAGTAAGAGTCTATATAGTTGTACCATGCTCTCAGGGCTTACTTGAGCACATAAAATGCCTTTTTCAACCTATATACCTTGTTATCATGATAGATAATCTCATATCTGGGTGGTTTTCCCACATAAACCTCTTCTTCTAGCACTTTATTCAAGAAGATTGACTTGACATCCATTTGATGCACCTTCCACTTGTGTTGAGAAACAATGGCTATGATTATCCTTGCCATTCTTAGGTCAACTAACTCCCAAGTCTAATTTATCTCTATTGCATGCATTTATTCATCCATTGCCTCACACCACTTACTATCCTTAATGGCTTATTTAAAGTAGATAGGATCAGCTAATAAAAAAATAGCATAATTCATAGTTTCATCTTCATTTTGTTCATACCTTGACTAATCATAGACTTCTTTCAAGATTCTTATCCTTGTTAGGTGTTGACTTGAGTTGGAGGAGGATGATGTTGAGTCATTGGCAACTCCTTGAACTCCTTGATGGATATTTCGACTAGATGAATTAGCTCTTTATACAATAGGATTCTAACTTGGTTCATGGGTGGTTATACCACCTACTATTTAGTTTCAATAAAGGGTCCACTAGACCTTCTTTGCACTTACTCTTCTTCTTGTCTCTCTTACCAAGCTTCATGCTCAATGAATTAAACATCCTAGCTGATTACAAGTTCTTTGGTGATGGGATTGTACAATTAATAAGCCTTTGATTGATCACTATACCCTATGAAAATGCACTTCTCACCATTGTCATCCCATTTGATCCTTTTTTTCTTGGGCACATGTGCATTTTCAACACATTTAAACACTCTAATGTGTTATACACTTGGATTCTAGTTGTTCCATGATTTTTGAGGGATCATATCCCTAACACTCTTCATTAGACAAATATTTAAAAATTATATGATTGTTTTTATATCCTCTTCTCACAAATCATTAGGTATACCCTTTGCCTTTAGCATACTCCTTACCATCTCTTGGATTGTCTTATTCTTTCTCTCCACCACACCATTTTGTTGTAGTGTATACCTAGTTGTAAATTTCTTATTTATGACATGATCCTTAAACAAATTCATGAAATTATTATATATATACTCTCCCCCTCTATTCATCCTCAAAATCTTGATGTAGTGGCCACTTTGCTTCTCTACCATGGCCTTGAATTATTTGAAGGTCTCAAAAGCATATGATTTGTTCTTCAATAAATACACCCATATCTTCTAGCTATAGTCATCTATGAATGTCATGAAGTATACATTCTTGGATAGGGAGGGGGTCTTCATTGAACCCCACAAGTCTAAATGGATCAGCTTAAGAGGAGCTCTAGCTCTCCATGTTTTACCCATGGGAAATTCACTCCTGTGTTGTTTCCCCAATATGCATCCTTCACACATTTTTTTTGGTTGTTATATTAAGGGTATACCTCTCACCATCTACTTATTATGAAGAAGGTTCAACCCTTCAAATCTAAAATTCCCATACCTTATATGCCAAATAGAAGACTCATCTACTATAGTTTTAAATGTTGTTACGAGTTCACTTTGCATTCTTAATAAGAACATTTGATTGCTTGTCATCTTGATTGCTACAATATATCTCCTCTCAAATATTATGCATTCACAATTCTCAAATTTAACCTTGTATCCCTTTTGTATAAGTTTTCCAATGCTAATAAGGCTTTGCTTCAACCTAGGCACATAATAAACATCTTGAATCTGCCTTTTGTCACCTTGTTTGGTGTAGATATAAATGCTTCCTTTACTCATGATGAGAACCTTCTCATTATTTCCCATGTTTACCTATAATTTTATTGACTCATAAATGTGGTTGAATATCTCTTTGTTCCCACTCATGTGGTTGCTAAAACCACTATCCAAGTACCATGTCTCTTTACCACTTTGCTCAACAATGTTGCATGTTATGAACAAGTTTCCACCTTTCTCATTCTTATTAGGTTTAGCCTCTTGTGTTTGGGAGAAATTTGAATTTTGCCTATTCATGTCATACTCCTTATTTCTACACTCACTAGCATAGTGTCCGTACCTCTTGAAATAATAACATTGGATGTTATACTTATCATACCTTTATGTAAATCCTCCTCTAGAAGTAGTGTTGCTCCTTCCTACTCCTTTATTATTTTATCTTCTCCCCCTTCCTCTCACATTCACATTGGTCTTGAATGCTTTCTCATGGGAGGATATGGATGACATATTCATCCTTTGTTCATGGGTTTATAAGGAACCCATTAACTCATCTATTGTCATTTGCGTCAAATCCTTTGACTCTTCAATTACAACCACTATAGGTTCAAATATGATTGGAAGGCTACTCAACACCTTCTCAATGATCCTATGATCTTCAATGGTATCACCACTATCTTCATTTCATTGACAATATTCATTTTCCTTGTGAATAAGTCATTGAAAGATCATTTTCCTTAATTTTTAGGGTCTTAAAGTCCTTTCTTAAGAACTAAAACTTAAAAAGCTTCACCTTATCACTCTCTTGATAGGCATTTTTCAAAATGTCCCATATTTTTTTAGAATGGACATCTGTTGCCATCTTAGGAAAGATTAAATTAACTAATGCCATTTGTATGTAGCTGAGTGTCTTAGCATCCTTTTTCCTATTCTCTTTTAATGCATTCTTTTGTGCTTGGGTTAATGCATTAAATGATGATAGGTATGGAACCTCATTATATCGACCTTTAACCAACTCCCATAGCTCTTAAGATTTGATTATGGTCTTCATTTTTATACTACACACATCATAGTTTTTTCCATCAAATGTAGGGGGTTATTGCCATGAACCAGAACTAAATTCTTCCATGTTTAAATGGGATTACAAACTATGGTATATGATACCAGTTGTTGGCATAAAATATAGAATGTGTAGGCCCAGGTGGGCAGTAACCAATAACATAGAATAAAATATAAAAACTAAGACCACTAGGATAGACTACAGTTATAACTATAGTGCTGGAAATGCACTAAAAACACATGCTAAAAATAATAAAACATGGGTGGTAGATTGTGGCTAGAAATAACACATATTTGCATATATTTTAAATGATCCATTTCTTCTATTATAAATGGATAAACTATATATGATTTTATATAGATATATCTATTTATAAAATGACTCTTATAAATTGATATTTTGTCCTTATTCTATTTTGATTGTTGTCAACAAACATTCTTCTTGATCTACCTACTTTACTCCTTTGTATTCTCTATCCACTATGGTCTTCTGTTGCTCTATTATTTTCTCCTCTAGGCTTCTTCTTCTCTAGACTTCCCCTAACTGCTATTGCTATGTATAAAATCTTCTATTAGATGATGTTCTATTTTATACCCTATCTTCTTTAGCTTTGTTACACCAAAATTATGTTGCATGCATTCTTTTTTTTTTTGTCTTCTTTCCTTTTTTCCACTTTTGACTGCTCTTCCACCTACCACCATTATTCCCCAAAAAAATTGAAATGACTGCAAAAAATTCAAATTTAAAACTATTGCATTTAATTTGTTTAGTGGTCACTATTGTGGAAGTCCATAGCATAAGGTAGGTGAAAGTAGGGGCAGGGACATAATATTTTAACAAATTACCAATTGTAGAGTTAAACAACCATATGAAAGTTTGAGAATAACAATTTTGTGGGTTTTTTGTTTGAGCAAGCATCAATCATAGGTGTCATCGTAGTGGTTCTAGTGTCCTTATAGTATAATGCTCTCCTATCCTCTTCACCATGTTTTATACTCCTATATTTATCATGTATTGTGTGTAGTCAATTCCAAGTTAGCCATATTTTCATATGTCATAATGTGTTTCCTTGTGTAGTGCCCCTTCCTCTATATATCTTCCCTTAACTCTATTTTCCTTACAATTTTTGGGAAGTTGTATTCATTTTAGCCTTTAGGGGTAGAATAAATTACATGCATAGGCTGAATATAAAATACATCTCAAAGGTGGTATTTTGAAAAATATTACATTGATGTCACACACAACTTGTTTTGATTTTGAGGGCATTTTAAGCTCTTCAAAGTAGGAAACATGAATCCAAGACTGAAGCAAACCTTTCCAATAAATATCAATGTTGATTTCAATACCAAAACAAAATGGGTTACATTCCAACATAACTCAAGTATAATGGTTACCCAAATAGGTATATATTTTTAATATTATGTCATGTATATTCTCCTGATTTGCTTTTCCTTTCTCAGTTTAGGTTTTTTTGTTTAAATAGATATGTTAGCATCATAAAAATAGTTTGAGGTTTACAGGTGTAGGTAATTAGTAAAATTTGTGTTTTTTTCATTTAATTATATTCTAAAATTAACAATGAATGTGTATTATAGAAAATGCTTTGGAAAAATTGGATTTGTAGCCCAATCGCATAATCAAAGTTTTGGAAGATTGATGATGGATGGTAAGCCAATTATTCCCATTTATTTTATTTCTCTCCCTATTCATTGGCATTAATGGATAATAACTTTTAATCCAAGGTAGCAAGGATACAGGTTATGAAAGTAACTACCATTTTATGAAGTGAAACCTTAATCTTTCTTGCTTTGTTTGTGTTTAACTATTTTTCTCTCAAGACATCAATTTTTATTTAATTATTATCTTATAATTCTTATTTTTTAGTGAATATTTCATGATTCTATTTTGTTTCTATTTACTAATTATTCATGGTAGGGTTGAGGGTCTAGGCCCAAATATTGCGAATCAAATATGAAGGGCTATATCAAATTTCATTGAATGCACCTATTTTAGATTATTTTATGATTTCTATGTTTCTATTTAATGATTCTTATATGAAGTCCTTTGTTTTTGTTTATTTATTATTTATGGTAGGTTTGAGGTTCTAGGTCTTATTATTAGTGATCATTAGTGATCAAATTTGAATGGCTAGAATAAATTCTAATGAATTTTATTATTTCAAATTATTTTATGATTCCCATGTTTCTATTTAATGATCATTTTATGAATTCATATATTTATGCTCATTGAATATTCATGGCAGGATTGAGTGTCTAAGCCTAAATTATCAAAGATAAAATTTGAAAAACTATACTAAATTTCAATGAAATCTTATATTTTGGATTATTTTATGAAGTTATTTATTTTTGTATTTTGATTATTCAAGGTGAGGTTGAGTGTCTAGGATTGATTATTAGTGATCAAATTTGAAGGGTTAGTCTAAATTTTAATTTGAATAACATATATTCTAGCAACCCTTCCATGATGAAAATTTGTATAAATATTTCACATTCCAAGAGTAAATAAATTACACAATAAAAATTTGGATCATTTGTGAGTTTAAGTGGTAATTATTTAGAATCATTAGTAATGGTCATCAAAATCCCTTTTCAGAATTGATGACAAGCAATCCAAAATATGAATTGTATTTCAATGAATATAAGTGGTAGTTATTCATCCTCATTAACAGTGGTCTTTGTAATCCCTCCTTCAGAACCACCAACAAAAAATATAAAATATGAATCTTATTTCATTACTTATAGAATATTGTATAATTTTTAAGTTCGGCATTGCTCTTAATCTCATGAAATTAAATCAACCATTCATGCTCAAGGAAGAACTAGGTCATGAGAATTAGATATTAGTAAAATACCACTAATAATTATATTTAATCAGTAACCATCATACATATGGTATATTATAAAATATATAGCATTTGTATTACATTTCCCACATGTTATAAGGAAAAACATAGAGTAGAGAGCTCCTAGAATACAATAGTAGTATAAAGGTAAAGGAAAACTAACATTTTAGGTCACCACCAAGTGACACACAAATTTGGTCTATGAGATCCCCTTTGTGCAAGCCCACTATGGGACTATTTTCCACTTATATTATAAATTATTCAAAATCTATACTCCTGGTGTTTGACCTCATTACCAAGCTTGGCAGTAAACTCAAACTTATCAATCCAAGCTCAGTTGTATACAAAGTAGGAGCATATATCTAAAATTTTACAATAAAAAATGTAGATTAGAGAGAGAATTTAAAAAAATGTAAAATAGAGAGTAGGATTTATAATTCAACATGTTACTAACATTCTATGAGGGAACACGGTAGTTTTGAACTTTATGAACATATCATCAAGACCTTACAACAGAGCATGCCACAAGTGGAATTTAATACTTACCTTGATTACTCAATAGTATATATATATATATATATATATATATATATATATATGAACTTTATGAACATATCATCAAGACCTTACAACAGAGCATGCCAGAAGTGGAATTTAATACTTACCTTGATTACTCAATAGTATATATATATATATATATATATGAAATTTATGAACATATCATCAAGACCTTACAACAGAGCATGCCACAAGTGGAATTTAATACTTACCTTGATTACTCAATAGTGTGTGTGTGTGTGTGTGTGTGTGTGTGTGTGTGTGTGTGTGTGTGTGTGTGTGTGTGTGTGTGTGTGTGTGTGTGTGTGTGTGTGTGTGTGTGTGTGTGTGTGTGTGTGTGTGTGTGTAAAGGATAACAAACCTAATAGGTTATTCTTAACAAGAATTCTTGCAATCCAAATAGATCCTTCTATGAAATTATGATTTAGTATTGCAACAGTAATATGTGCATTTCTAATCAACCTCTAACAAATCCTTATAGCAATTGAAAGATTGTTGATAATCCCCCATTATTTTATGGCCAAAATCCTAAGTTCATTTCTTTTTCCCACCCAAAAATAACTTAGTCATATTGATGCAAATGTAAGTAGAAAACAAACTTGTTAAAAAACTAATATATCTTTTATTCCCTTTTTCTAAAGCTTGCTCCACCAAATACATCCCTAGTTGGTGAAGTGACAACAAATCGATTCCAACTCATGAGTGGTCCATACCGCCTGAGAATCCTAACATCATTGACCCATATATAAGGACCTTTACCATGACTATCAAATGTCAAGATCTTTGGACAAACTATATCATTTACTATAACTACAATCTTTGCATTCTTTAACATTTTTATACATATGTAACTAAGGGTTAGGATGAAAGTGGGTGATGTTGGATTGTTTTGAATGATACATTTGGATGTTGTGACAGAAGAAAAAAATCTTATGGGTCTATTCCTTAAAAAGGGTCACCAATGCAATCACTACAAAAAGTATAGAAGCCATATTACTTATATCCATTTCTATGAAGTTTCACTTTCTATTTCAAGTGTCTTCCTTGGTAATGGTCTAAAAAGAGATGATATGGGTTACTATTTCTTTCAAAATATGGTGTAATAACCTATCATTCAACCATTCATAATTTTGGTAGTGTCTGGTTAGTCCCATAAATGTTATTGTTAATGGCTCTATAAATAGGCATAGTAATTGAATTTGTGACCCCTATTTTCATAGTGCTTGCTACACACATCATGTTGAGACATGCTTTATATATTATTGAGACACAAATGTTACTAGTCCCTTATGTCTAAGACAAAGATTCTATATATTATATGATGTTATTGATTATCTTACATAAGAATAATAATAATCTTACATTAGATTAATATTCTATTCATTAAGATGTCAATGGAATGCGTATTTATTTCTTCAAGTTAATGGTTGATATGTTATGCCTTATATATGATATATGTGTTTTGTATGATTGGAATTACTTGTATTGTTTATTTCATTCAGCTACTTCAACTATCTAGGCTATGGAATTTTATGTGTGCATTATTATACTAGTGATAGAATAAGTCATCAAGGTAACTAGGACTACGTTGGGCATGGCTAAATCATTGGGAAAGTGGTGGGATGTGTACTTGACCTTTACATGATTTAAACCATTCCTTGTGTTATATGTGGACCTAATCAGAAGTTGGGGACTTCATTAACCCTCTTAGAACTATTCAACCCCATGGATATTATTCATACCTCTTCTTATAAACCTAGGAGTATATTTTACTTTGTATTTCATTCATAAAGTTTATTTTTCAACCACATAAGTGGCCCTATTCATCCAAAACTCGAATGGACACATTCAACCAACTTGCAAGTGGATTTTGAGTGTTTTAAAAGTGATTATAGGTGCATTTAAGGTCCTTGTTATCTATATGATGGATTGAGACCTTGTTTGGAGTGTATATAAATATAAAAGACTAACCTATGTGTCATTTATGGCATGGGATAGTGGTATAATTAATTAATGATATACTTGATTGCCCACATGGGCTTGTAAGTGAAGTCATTGCTAGGGGAGACTTGTTGACCTTGGGCCAAGAGATGGGAAGAGACACATGTCACCTTCTCATTGGAATTTAAAGGAGAGTGCTTATCTTATTTTAGGAAGGGAATCCTTCCTTAAGGGAAAATTTGTCCATTTTGAAAAGTAGAAATTGGAGGAGAGATAGATAATAAAAAAGAAGCCAAGTAAAGAAGGAAGGAACCTTGGCGAGAAGGAGAACTCAACCTTGCACTTATGGAGGAGTGTTTGTGTAGATACCAAAGGATAATTAAGGTTGTCTTCCATGTACCCTTATGTTTTAATTTTATGTTACTTATATTGAAATGATAAGCTTCTTCCTTATGTTTTTGCTTGTTTTCAAGAGGTGTAGGGCCACTTGGCCTACCCTCTTTTTACCTTTGCTTACCACAATTGGGCCTATGACCATCATGTTGGTTTTACTCCCCACTTTGTCTTTGGAGATGCGTAATTCCTCATATTTTACTTGGTTTTTTTAAAATTCATTTATTGTTTCATTTTGAAGCCATTAAGTTGCCCGAATGGATTAAATTTACTTTCCTTGTTTTTCTCTTTTATGTAGTGGTAGTCATTGGTGGAGCCAGGTTCTAATTCTATCCTACATGGTTTTACCTTGTATAGTGGTAATTTTTGGTGTAACAATACTTCCTATGCCCTCCTTCATGGTAATTTAGCATGGTCAACCATGCTAATGCTCTCCCATGGCTAGGACATGGTAGAATAAGAGGGAAACATCCCCACATTCTTCTTCTCCTTAGACGTGCATTCTATGTTGGAAATACATTTTTATGGTCATTTTATTATTATGGTATTTTAAAATGTGATTTTTTCCTTTAATGCTTGTGTTGTGTATGGAAGCCTCTTATATGTAAATTCACTTGTAATCCTCTTAGATGTGTTTCCTAGTGAGTGATCCTTATTGTGTTTTAGGTATTATCTAAACCTCCTCTTGTCAACTTATTTCACCTTAAACTAATGATGTGAATATTCTCATATTTGGGATTCATAGGCTTGGGGGTGCCTAAGGTAGTCACCTAATAATGACAAATGGATGGGAGGTGAGTCCCTCCTTCAGTTGGCCTTGCAGGTGACTTGCATATTTCACTTGAAGATTCATTGTTATTTAACTTTTGTAAAAAATTGTTTAGATTATATATTTTTTTTTTCAATCCTTGAAAATTTAATATTAAGTTTTAACTTTGTAAGAAAATATATGATACAGGTATGATGTACATCATGTGATCTAGTTGTTTGATTTTGCTTGTATCCCTCGTTGAAGAGGAGATAGAATAAATGCATTAAATGGAAATTATATTAAAATGGAATATTAAATTTGTAAAATCCTATTGAAAATGATATGCTACTATTTTTTATCTACATCACAAAATAAAATTTAAAATAATGAATTGACATGCTTCATTTTTTAGTTATATCGTTGAGTCCATTAAAGGAGCATTGCATGTAAATAATTTTTATGCAATTTTAAACTTATCTAAAATTCCCTAAATCAAATTGTTTAGGTAGTAATCTTATTCAATATCCTATAGCAACTTACAAAATTTTTTTATGTGTCATCGTATTTAAGGGTTTTTAAGCCAAAACCACTAAAATTGATTCATTTTCCTTTGTAAAAATCTTGAGATTTGCTTAATTATTTTCCACACTTTTCAAGGTAGAAACCCTCTCCAAATAATTATAGTGCAATTTTTTTCATTTTTTGAGCTTGTAGCCACTCGTTTCATAATTTTTAGATTTACAATTATCTCATTACAAATTTTTGAAAGTTTTTTATTTATAAAGAAATAATTGATTACATAAGCCCTTCAGAGGGGAACTTGACCTTTTTTGTGGGTCAATCCCAAAATTAATCCAAAAAACACCCATGTGACTACATAGTATGTGTTTGATCCCCTAAAGGCCATACATTTTTGTGTAAGAAATTTTAAAAGGTTGTGTGGATTTTAAGCAACACAACTATCCTTAACCTTGCCATTTATGTTTATTAATGGAGGGGGTGGTCAACATGTGTTGAACGCCACCCTTGTTGATCTTAGCATGTAATTTCTACATAGTAAACACAAAAATATAAATAAAGATTTATCATTATAAAGTATAATGATTATTTTATTCAATCATAATTTAATTAAAAAGTTAAACCTTGATTTTTATATAGGTGTAAACTTGTACATTTTTATAATTCTAAAACCATTAACTAAACCCATAACTGTATGTGGATTTCATTTAGTTGATTCAAGTGATTTGAAGGCTAGGAGGTAGGATGACCCCAAAAGGGACCCCCTTAAAAATTTCATGCCATTTTGCATGAAATGATTTATAAGGCTTGGAATGATGTAATTTTATAGAAATGACCTTTTTCACATATGTGCTTTCAAAACCTTTATTTTCAATTAATTATACCAGTTTTGTTCTAGTGATTATGAAGCCCTAGATACCTAGATGCAAGGGAACTAAAAATGGACCCCCCCCTTTAAATTTTTATGTTATTCCACATAGAAGAGGTTTCAATAATTGGAACTGTACGTTTCTTGATTTATGATGATTTTATCATGGGGAGGTCTTTTTAGACTAGTTTGATGATTATGAGCTCTTGGAAGCTCAAAATGGGTTAATCCAAAAAGGGACCTCTTGTCATTTTATACCTTTTAGGTATGAAATAATTTTGAAAACCTAAAACTATTTTTTCAAAAATAAAATTACTTTAAACCTTTCTTGATGACCATTAGAAAATGTCATGGAGCATAAAGCTCCCTAAGACCTTTTTGGAATCTGTGGGAGACTAAGACCTCTTGGAATCTTTTCGAGAAGAGAGGTATCTACAAAAAAATCAATTATGCATGTATCAAAATATAATTTAAAAATGAATTGAAGTGAAAAATACCAAAAACTTAGAGATTTCATTAATGGTAATCATCCAAGGCTGAAGAAGGAGAGGAGGGATGACTATGGATAAGTCATCCTCCAAAACCTTCTTCCTCATTTTCATAATATAAGTTTGTAATTAAATGACTATTTTTAAGCCTTTATCGACCTCCATAAGGATTTCTAGGTCTTCTTTACCTTTAATTAGATCCAATAATCAAGGTTGAATTGATATGTTGGTGCATATGGGTTGTTCCATTTTTAGGAGGCTTAATCAAGATTTTAGACCCCTTTTTAGGTCATATGAGGAATATGAGACCTCCTTGTTATCACTTTCATCTAAAAGTTAATTCAACTAAAAATTATACTTTAATCATGATTTAAGTGTGAATTGAGTCCAATGATTATCCAAATTTACTAAAGACATTTATGATCACTTTAAAGAGTTAGATAACATCGTTTGAGCTTGTGGTTGATCAAAACCACCTTGTCTTAATCAAGCATCATTTTGGGAGGACCATGGACACTAATAGAATTACTTAGAGTGTTGTAGGTTTGTGTGAGACCTTGTAGGTTGATTAGAACAAGTAGACTTATAGGTTTGCATAGTGACCATGCATCCACTTGTGCATTTCCTCCATGCAATTTGGGAATGTGATTTTTTTTTATGTTTTGTGTATCTCATGCCACAAATATGGCTAATCAATGGGAAATGCAGTTGTGCATAATGTGCATTATACAGTCTCAAAAACATCAACCTATTTTTTTGTGATTTTAGTCATGTGAATTTTTGGCATGACATAATTCATCTCAATTTGAATATTAATGTCCAATTATGACTAATGGTATTGTAAGGTGTTCATAAGTGTAGAGCATTTTAACTTATTAATGTCGTCAAGTTACCCACTACCCAATTCTAATACCAAATTTTAATGCCAATGTGGTGAAATGTAATCATATATATGATACTATTTTTATAGTACAATCTTTTACAAATGTGTCTAATTCTAAATCTATATGGTAGATTTTGGACATACTAGAGGCTATATATTGTATGGAGCTTTATAGTTTTTTAAATTAATTATTTCCTGCATGTTGTGAAGGATCGACCCTCGAGCAAATTACATATAAAATAGCCTCCTCTATAAATTTAATTTGTAATGAAGTGAAAAACCGTGAGACAAAGCTCTTAATATGATCTTTCAAACATAAATATATTTCAATAAAGTTATATATATGAGGATTTTGAATATAATTTTATAATATCTATATTCTTTCTAAATTATATCAAATATAAAACCTCAATAGATCTCATCACACATCACATACTTTTAGAGAACAAAAAATGTTAAGTGCAACTTTTTATTTTGTTATCACAATGTTAAAGATCACATAATCTAACTTGTACTAGGACAACTAGGATTGATATAGCAACATGATGATTGTTAGTTCTATAATTGAGTGAAGTAGGTTGATTTACTATTATAAAATTATTATTTGTTGAGGTTCAAGTGGTAGGGCACATGTTGCCTCACTTCTATTGTTATGTATTGATGTATACATGTGAAAGGAGGGGGTCCACCCTATCTATGTCATTCATCCACAACTATATGTTTAACCCCATTAGAAAACATAAACAATCATGTGAGGGAGCACCAACTACTTTTTTTAATTTAATTTATGTGTTAATGTCCACAAGAGGCCAAGAATGGCCAATGGAATTTAAAAACATAATACATGATTCCATTACATTAAGGGAGTGTCAAAATCATCTCCAAAATATATAAAAGCATTAAAAGTGTCAACCCACGTAGATTCAGTTAAGAATGACACACCCCAAACTTAGTTAAAATCATAAATAAGGATGAATTAAATTTTATGGTATGAGCCCTGGCCATCAAGTAAATTTTTTATGATGGTTATTTATTCAATGTTATCCTTCAAAAAATGTAGAGATATCACATATTTCAAGAATTAATGAAAGCAATATTTTAATAATGTGCAAGAGACCAAGTAGTTTTGAAATGTCTATTTTTTTAAACTGAATTTTGTACTATAGATTTTGAATAATTTTTTTCTATTTTACTATCTTCATCTCCTTAAACATGGTAATTAGGTTATCTACTTTCAAGCTATCATTGTACTTTATTCACTTTTTTCAAAATTCATGTGTTATCTTTTCCCACTCTTTTTTAGGTGCCATCCACTTGTTGGTTTCATATTTAAAATGATGTGAACTAGTTCTTAATTGAGCCATCAACATTTTCACTTTCCACTTGAATTTGTTTTTATGTATACCTTTTGATTAGTCTCATGTGAGATTAAATTCTTTAATATATTATTCTTTATCTCCAAATTACTTTTTCCACATAATACTTTGAGTTTCTCTCTCACATACTTTTTAATTTCTTTATTATACTTAAACACTTTTATATGTTACTATCCCATATACTCATTTACTATGAAGACTATATATATATATATATATATATATACCATAATTCTTCAAAAATATTAACAATTCAACAAAATTGTCCCCTTTCATCTCATATAGTCTTCACAAAACTTATAAAATATGTTATGGATTGAAAGTTAATATGCGTTCATATAGTCATCAAATTTAAACCTCTCTTGAATGATTATTAGTTTAAAAAAACATTTAATATCTGGGATAAGGGCATTTTGGTGGTGAGTCCCCAGTGATGTCCTTCATCTTTATTGGGTAAGATCTTTTATTCTATTGTCATATCATAATTTATCATTCAAAATTACACATTTCCTTCACTTTTTAAATGGAATTCCTCCATGCCATTTAAATCTCATAATATATCCTTTATTCTACTATCATCTCATAATCTATCATTTAAAAGTATGAATTGTTATCAATAGAATATTGTTTGATGGTTATGATATTGCATTAACTACTACTTTTGATTCATTCTTGCTTTCATTAGATTTAACTTTGTACTTTGGTTTGATATTAAACTTGACATTTGAAGTAGATGGAGCACTTTGTGCATATTGTAGCTTGTTCAATGCTATGAGCTTGACTTCTCTTTCTTTGAATTTGTGGCTTAGCTCATCAAAATATTTGGATTTATAAAACATGATGAAATCATAGAGTGGTATTAATAAAATTTTTGTGAAGGTATATTATAATTCATTATATATCATATAATTTTTCATCATATCTAGCATATTTTTATAACAAAGAACATATTCACTTATTTTGTCATTTGACCCTTGCTTGAATTTTTCAATTTGTGCACATGATAACTTTTCACCAATGTTGATATAAAAGTGTGATAAATTTTTATTTTCTAATGGTTTAAATGTTTTAACTTATGTAATATGGATATCATAGAACCATCATATATCATAATCTTTGAGGCTCTGTGGAAAGATATTTTTGAGTAATTTGTCATTATAGGCATATTCTAAGCATGTTATGTGGAATGATCAAATATGTTGCTCAAGATTACCTTTACCTTCATAGAGTGGTAGCTTAGGAGCTAAAAATATTTTTGGTAATGGGTAAGAGTTTATCTAATGTGCTAAAGTATTAAGAACTAGAGTATGGGAATCCATTGATTTAGTAGCTTTAGAAACACCTTGCTCTAATTGTAATACTTTAGCTTGTACAAGCATGACAATTTACTAAAGAGAGTATGCATTAGGAAAAGTTGGAAGAGGACTTTGTGTATAAATTAAGGGAGGCGCATATGATTCCCTTGCATAAATATGCATGTTAATCTATTTTACACCAAGTGATGCCCACATACCTATGGATGTTGGCACGTATGTAACTATAGGTGTTGAGGTAGAAATAGGAATAATAGTGGTAACTAGAACATTTGTAGTAGAAGTGGAAAGTTGGGTTAGTTTATTTTGTTCATCTCTTGAAATGTAAAGGAATGCATAAATATTATGTGGATGGCATTAATATATTCATTGAATTATGTTTCATTTACTTCATATTATTTATTTGTATTAGCTTTATCAGTCTCAATAGTCATGAGAAGTCTATCAATAGGGTGTTTAGTATGCCTTATAACCTTATGAATGTATAATTGTTCTTGTTCCCAAGTCATGCTATAATTTACAAATATTTACCTTAATAGTACCCATATTCTAGGAACATTTTTGAAACAATATGAGTTTAGTATGGCTTGACATTGTACATTAGTCATTATATCCCTTTTATGATACTTGGATTTGATTAATATGCATATATAATGAATAAAAAGTAATAGATTTGAAACATAAAATGCAATACTAGACCAAAAAATATGTAATAAAAATTCATACATTATCATGGTGATTTGAATTTAAAACTTTTAAAAATTTTAACAAGAATTAGGGATGCAACTAGTCAAGGTGTGTTTACTTTATAGGCTCTTAGACATATTGAACCTAGTCATAAATAGTGAACACAACCACAAAGGCACTAACTAAGGAAGATTCCACCATTTATGTAGATACATTATCCCATCTCTAAGGTAAATTTAGATTAACTTCCCAGGGATAATCACTTACTAGTGCACTACAAGAATAAAACCTATGCATTTCTAATATACTGTGAGGTATGTAGAAACTAAAATTTGTATAATGATTTCTAATGGCTTAAGTATTGAGTTAGTAACCCTCAAACCATAGTTACGTTAAAAATGAAGATGTATTTGCCTATAATAAAACTCCTATGATTTTTAAAACTACTAAAACACACTTGTTAGGAAAACAAAGGAAAAATAAAATTGAAAATGAAATCAAAAAATTTTTTAGATTACACCATGATCAATTAGATAGTGAAGCATGCATGAAGAACCTATATGGATTGAAATATCGTAACCTTAAAATTGAAATAAGCTTATCTCACAAAATAAACTTTGTATAAAAAATCATTCACGATCTACTCATTATCTCATTAGCCATAAAAATAAAGGAAATGTACATATATAGGTGAAAGATAGACATGTCCCAACATCTTCATGCATGTGGGATTATTATTCACTAATAGACCTAGAATGAACATAAGAAAGCTAAATAAAATCCTGTCAATAAAACCATATAGTGGGAAAAAAAATACACCAACACCCCCATTAAGTGTAACTTAGGTGGTTAGAATAATTAGGTCTCAATAATAAGGCCTGATGAGGTACCCAAACACAATGCAACTCCCATAAAGCAAAGAAAAGAAGAAAGCTTGTAGGAACAAAACTCCTCCCCAAAAGAGATCAAATAAGAAGGTAGGGATGAAAATCCCCACTAAGGTCTACAACTACATATAGCCACCATTTATCTTACAAATGAGTGCCTTGAAGTGAGTGTGGATCATAAGTAGATGCAATGAAGAGTGGATCACCATGGAACCATGAATTTATCCACCAAGTACTTGATGGATCTTCAACCAAAGTGTAATTCCTATACAAAGAAATGTTATCCTCATGCAAGGTAGATAGGATAAATACTCTATGCCATGATGGTGTATTGGAAGTAGAGGCTAAGAAGGATAGTGGAATTTCCTATAACTATGGAATAGACTGTCTAGTGTCTAATGAAACCTATATCAATATATTTATTCCGTGTAATATTTGAAGTGGACCAGAGGTATGTGGATTAGGAACTAACTCCTTAATATCTAAAAAGTGATAAGGATATGGTAGAGGTGTTTCCCCATCACTATTGTTGTCATTTACATTATAATAAGAGTCATCAATATCAAAGGTGTGCTCAGGTTCATAATTTTTATCAAGTTTAAATTAATCTAAAGAAGATGATTCTAAAGGAGATTCAAGAGAAAAGTGTGAGAGGTTATATACTTGAGTCTAATGGTTGACCATTTCCACTGCCAATATAATATCATTATGTATCTCTCTAACATACACTAAATTTAGAGTGGGCTCAACTCACATGCCTGAACCAAGGTGAGTGATTTGGTAAACTGATAGGAGATTAGTTGAAAGTGAGGAAACACTTACAACATTATTGAATGTTCCACTACTCACTTTAATAGACCCTCTCCTAAGAATCTTTTTATAAGTGTCATCACCCATTTGTATAGAAGACATGTCATATGGTTCTAAGGAATTGAACTCTATCTATGAAGAGGCCATGTAATGTGAGGCACTAGAGTCAATAACCCATGTGGGAATCAAAGGTACAACTTTAACTAGAAATTTGCCCTTTACTTTCCCCTTGCCATTATATTTTGCATTTTATTTACCATGGTCATTTTCCTTAAAGTATTCATGGGTTGATAAACTAATTAATAGAATCAGGACATTGATATTATACTTCTTGAGCATCTTATTCAGTTGGTCAATATGCTTCTTCAAACTTTTGCTTTCATCATGCTTTTTGGATCAAAACCCATATTTGATTTTATCTTTCTTAGGATCAATGCTAGAAGAAGAGGTCTCATTATTGGATTTTTAGGTGGGAGGATTTAAATCCTTCTCTTGATCCTTTTTATTTTGTGTCTTCTCTCTATTAGTTGAGTCCTCTTTTTCAGCAAAAAGTGCATGAGAATATGAGGACTTCACTGTGACCATCTATATCAACTTATCTTGCTCCTGAATCAAGTTGGCAACAAAGGTATCTTCTATTTAGATACAAGAGCACTTTTGTGGCATGGAAAGTGGACACAAATACAAAATAATATGGACCTAGTTTGGAGAGTATTAACAAAATAGTTAATTCATCTTTTTTGTGAATTTCACATTATTTCAACTACAACCTTAAAAGTTTAAACTTGGTGACGATGTCATGTAGGGTGTCATAGTAATCTAGGCTCAAATTGAGAGCTCATTCTCTATCTCATGGCCTCTCATCACATCCTAATTTCTAAAGATCATTCCCAGAGTGGTCCACACTTAATTAAGTGTTTTGGTAGATTTTGTGTGAAAGATTAGATCAAGAAAGATGGAAAGACACAATAATCCATAGACTTTATCACAATGGTTAAACCATTTGATTTTTTTCTACTACTACAGGTTCAGTCTTAGTGTCCATTATAATTTGATCATAACCCTTAGATTTTAAAATGGTTTCCATTTTAGATTTCCATTCCTAATAATTAAAAGGTGTGAGGAGACTTATTGAACGTGAATCCATAGCATAGAAAGAAAATTTGTCATAGAAGGTAAAGAATAAATATAGAAAAAGAAATTCATAACACCACCCAATACCTCATTAAAATTATCAATATTGACCCCCCAAAAAAAAGTTTCAAATACAAGCACATGTTTATATATGTTAGGCATAGCTAAGAATGCATCTTGAGAAATTTATGTGTGAGTATAAAAGAACTGGAGGGATGTCAGGATCTATCATAATGTATCCAAGAGGATTAAAATGAGTTGGTTTGAAGGGAACTATAGTAGACCCAAGATGACCACCAATGTGTAGAGCATGAAAAACAAGAACTTTTGAAAAAAAAATGACACTCAAATCTGAACTACCAATCAAAAGATATGCTTACATGGAAAACTTTAGGCAAAAATAGGGGTGGAATTTTTTTGAATCAACTTCCCCAAGAGAAACATTTTGCATCAACTTTCCAAATAAAAACTTAGGTCTATTTTGAGAGAAATTTAAGCACGTTTGGGTTGGAAGTGACCAGGGGCTTATTTTCTATATGACCAAGGGGCTTACTTTCATTGATGTGAGTGAGGTGGATGTAGGATAGATTCTTCCCTCAAAGATTTATGGAGGGAGAGCATCATTAAAGAGGATGGTTTAGATGGAGACATTGGGGGACAATAGAGAATGAATCTAAAAACCCTTACACACACCACATTTGTATTTCATGATTGTATTATTTGATAGATAGCTATAGTATGCTTTGTTTTATATTTAAATGACTGTTATGTTCTTTTATATTTTCTTTGAATTTAGTTGTTATTAATGATCAAGTTGTTTTTTTAAGTGATTTCACTAATTTATTGATCATTCATAGTTTATCTTATTTAATGTAATTGTTTGGTTGAATGAGTGAAATTATTTATGTTTACTTACCTCATTGCCTTATTGAGTATGGATATGTAGTATAATGTTTTGATGTTAAGTAGGAATTAAAAAGGTATAGATGGATTCTATTATTATTGATCTAAATGATATAGGTAATAATAATTAAATATTATTATAATGAGATAGTTATATATGTTTATTTTAATGTTGAAAGACAAATAACATTGTTTTAAATGTCATTATAAATGATTAAATGTATTGGAAACCATTATGTTGCAAATTTTGTTTAGGGATGGCATGTTAACATTAAAAAATAGTTTTTTATTTCATATTTCTATACTTTATAGTTGATATGTTACATAAATTGTCGACTTTACATGGAAGGTTGAATCAACTAAGTCGATGGATGTTGCATGGCATAGCATGAAGGATATATTGTTGTTGATTTGATTTTTTATTAGTTTTGAAATTTGATGAGGAATCAACTTAAGTCAAATGGCATGAAATTATTTTAAGGATTATAATATGATTATTTTAATCAATAGAAAGGAAGTTTCGAGTGATTAGGATTACTAACCACTAATTGACTTTCAGTTAAGCATCATTTGTGAAAATCATGGCGTTTACTAGGTATTTGCATGGTGGAAAATGAAAACATAAAAGGAGTTATGTTGAGTTATTTTTGCATGATTTATTAAATTAGTTGAGGTGGTTGTTAATGGTGGAGAGTAAGAAAATGAAAAAGAATAAAAATAATATAGTGGGTGTTGTGCATGAGGACGATACATGACAAAGAGGAGAGATTTGCAGAAAGAGAATAAGGTGATAGTTTAAAGGAAAGAGAAAAGAATACATATAGCTTCTTTGGGCATTCACGGGTAGGTTTTTTAATTTAATTCTTACTATGAAATAATGAATAGGTTTTTGAACTAGTTTGGGTTACTAGTTTTCTTTGTTTAAATATTGAAATTAATGGGTTGTATGTGGAGCCTTATGGAAGGCTCGGCCTCCACAAAACCCCATATTCGACTCAAGGTAACCTGAGGGTTTTGGGAAAAGCCATAGATTATCATGACTATTTTAAGCTAGTATGGAATTTTGTCCTAAACTCTCCCTCAATTTAAAAAAATTTGTTCATTATGGAAAGTTATACTTGTTGGATATATAATTTTTGGCTCGAGATAATATATTCAAATTAATTGTATATATTCATTATAGGTATGTCTATGTATAATCTAATTTGGATTTTTGGATATAAAATGTGGACATATACATAAATATATGTGTGTATATATTTAATTCAATATGAGGAATAAACACACACACATATTTGTGTGTGTGTGTGTATATATGTATATGTATACATATATATATGTATACATATATGTGTGTATACATATGTTTGTATGTATGTATGTATATACACATTATTTTAAAAGTGATAAGATTTAGTGGGAAATGAAGATACTAGCAAAACAAACTTAAGGTTCTGTTTCGATTGAATTTGTGTGGCTTAGGTTCAAATGGATTTAAAAAATGACGGGTTAAAGTATATTTATATACTCTCAGCTATATATTGTAATCATGTATTATGCATATTTCTTATATAAATTAATTTGGGGAAACTTTGAGTGTACGTCTACGTGTAGGTGAAGATTGTCTACAAGATATGCATTTGGTTTTATGAATGGAAATATACCAAAAATGTTATTTTATATTTATGATAGAGTTGGGTGGATTATGTTCATCACAATTATGAGATATGATTATGTTTGAATATAATTATGAATAGTTATATAGTTTGGACTTGTCTTTGAATTGAGTAGGAGTCTTAAATAGACAATAAATAGTAGAGTATATGGGTTTAATTGCATAGTTCATTCGGCCAAGTATATGTTATTAATTGGAAACTTGATTAGATTGTGGTTGGATGTGTATATTTGTTTTAATAAAACCTAAGTTGGGTGCTCGACTGTGTGTTGTTATTTTATTAAATAATACCCGAGTTGGGTATAGGTGACTGAGTGTTTATAATTGCTCATATGAATTAAAATTGTTTAACAAAACATAAATTGATAGATTTATTTTATTGATTTGATAGCTTTAATGGATATATTAATAGTTTTGTTTGATAGTATTCTATGTATTTTTATTATAAAGGAAAAAAGAATTATTCAGTTAAAAAGAAGGGTTATGGGGCCTTTGTTTGTTAGTTGACTGTATACTTAATATATAGAGTATACTCTAAGAAGAAAATATAATGGATGTCATCATAGTAGTATACTGTGTAAAAATGAAGTATTTGTATTCACATATAAATGGTGTATTTTATATGATTGTTGTTTTAAAAATAAAATGAGAAATAAGTACACCATTCATACATATAATTGCATACAGTTGTGTTATGTATATAAGTGTTATTATCATAATAGGGTGTAAATGATGCTAGTTTATATTTTAGTGTTCAAATATAAATCATGAAATTAATGTATTTATGTGTTAAAATATAGAACATAATAGTATGTTTGGATTGGCTTTTATTATATGTGGAATAGGAACAATTTATGAGCATGTGATATAATGTTGATTCATAGAGAAATAACATTATAAGTTACTTAGTATTATAGGTAACTGAAAGTTTTGATGTGATCACACCCAGATGGTATGTTTAAGATTGTTTTTGGATTATGTTTTTTATATGTAATAAACTAGATAAATGGATTTATTTCATTTAATTTGACAAACTAAATGAATGTATCTGATATTTCTATACTTAGCATAATTTTGATTTGCTAAAGGAAAATACTTTTATGAATCTATTAGTTTTAATATTATTATTTATTTTTATTGAATATTGCATTAATGACCCTAATTAAGTAGTAGATAAATTTTATTGGCTTAGTTAGCACCATCAATGCAAGATGAGGTGTAATCCAATCAAGTGGTGTGAATGAATTTGATTGATCCTAGAGATTATTTATTATTAAAAACTTTGGCTAAAGTAATGTTTGATAAACATTATCATTTCATATGTTGATATAGATTTCATATTTGTGCAATATCATATTAGAACAAAACTATTTATGGTACAAATTATGTATTAGATATCTTCAACAAACGGTTATAGTTTGTTACTCTAAATTACCATACCATCATTATCTACCCATCTATGAAGGGAGGGCCATCCCCTTGTTTGGGAGATAGTATAGGGGATCTATGGTTTGTGGTTTATGTGTAAAAGTGCTCAGATAATGCTCTCCCTCCTAGTTGGAGTACTATACTTGAGACTACACTTGAGATTACATATTGATACTTGAGTCATGGAGACTTTATTCTAAGGAGCTTTTTATAATGTTTTATCATTTGAGATTTATTTATGTTTTGCCAAAAACTATAACATTTATACATTATACTTCTACAATAGTGGTTGTAATTTTATATCATCCATTGTTGAATTTTTACTATTTCATTTATGATAATATGCAATATTTATAGATGTTTCATTATTGTTCATGATTTTTATATCTGTTAATGGTGATCCTTAGCTAAGTAGATTAGTTATAACCTTAATGGTTAAATAAATTAATACAGTTAGTTAAAGATCACTAGTTAGGTTTCTCATGGTGAAAGCTATATGTTAAATATGTGTATTTAATTTTAAAAAATATTACAATATTTTGGTAAAACCTAGTGGGGTTGGTACATTGTGGTATCAGATCTGAGTTTCAAACTCTAAAATTTAATGTGTCTGATAACATAAACTTATTATCATAATAAATAAGAAGAACAATAGTGCATGTTAGACCAGGAGGTCAGGGTACTTTGAATACCAAACCCTTTGTTAATCTAAATCAATTTAACACTAAGCAAGTTATAAAGTTGGACCAAATCCTCATAACCATGCAAGAGACTAGGGACCGAATCATGGTTATAGAATAATAATTACATGGTCATGAATAGGAAAATGCTTAGGAGGAAATTGAAGGGCATCCTAATGACCAAGAACATTTTCAAGAGCATAGGCATGAGGAGGTAACATAGGATACAAGAGCTCGAGTAGCTATAGAGTTGGCACATCACATAAAAAATATGAATCTACCCAAGTTCAATGGAACTGTATTGGGGGATGGACCTAAAGCATGACTAATAGAAATGGAGAAGTATTTTGAGATTTAGAATTGTTCTGAAGTCATGAAAGTAGTATGTGGAGATTATCAGCTTATTGGTGAATTAATGACTTGGTGGAAAAATAAGAAGCTCAAGATGAATCTTGACTCAACCACCACCTCCCTCTTGGGAATAGTTTTTGATACTATTTAGGTCATGATGGATTCTATAGTTGTACTTTGATCAAAAGCTTACATATTTTTAGAATCTTAAGGGGATTTATCAGTGAATGAATATTGGGAGGAATTCACCAAGATTCTTAAGTGTGTACCTCAGTATCAAGTAGATGAGAGGTTCAGAATCTAAAAATTCATCATGGCATTGAAACCCAAAATAGGTTGTGAAGTAGATGTGCATGGTCCATCTACCATGGATCAAGTGTTTGAGAAGGTAGTCAATTAAAAATAGAAACTAAAATCTCTTTCCCAAGTCAAAGGTAAGTCTAAAAATAATTTGGAAGTTATAAACCAACTTTCAAGAAGAAGAAATAGAAGTAGAGGAATGGAGATTCCAAGGGTCAGTTCAAGAATTAGAATGCCTAGTTCAATAGTGGTTCAAGGAACAAGAAACTTAGTAATGTTTTTAAGGGTGGTTTCAAGGGAAACCAAAAGATTGAGAAGAAAGGACAAATTCAAGGTTGCTTCATTTGTGGAGGTGACCATTTTTCATGAGAATGTCCTTAGGACAAGTCAAATAAAAAGGTTTCAACTTCTCAACAAGGTATGTTTCAGTAGTGGATTCATGTAGCTGTTGACAATCAATAGGTTGAGTATCAAGCTTCACCCATAAAACTATTAAGATTTTTTTTTATCATATAGTTTCTATTTTAATTGATACAGGAGCTAAAAAATATTTCATTACAACTAGAATGCTTAGTAAATTTTCTATAAAGGATATATTAATGGCAAATGCATGGTTGGTACAATATGGGAATGAGTCAAAGGTCAAAATTGACAAGTGTCTAGTTGAAGTAGAGATTAGGTTGCCAAAGTTTAATATAGTAGTATATCTTTATGAAACACTGTTGGGATCATATGATGTGATCCTAGGATTCAATTGGATTGCAAAGCATAAAACCAAGGTTGATTGTTTTATGAAGAGGGTTGAGTTTCAAAATGATATTGGAAATCAGACACAACTTCAGGGCAAGAGAAGGGAGTTAAAAATAAGGTAGACTTTTGTAATTCAACTCAAGAAATCTCAAAATAAGGGATGTTAGGCATTTATCATTAAGATAAATCAGATGGAAGAATATATGGAACCATCTATATATGATTATCCTTTTCTAAAAAACTACCATGATGTGTTTTAAAAAGAATTACTAAGATTGTCACTAAAGTGTGAGTTTTATTTCTAAATTAGTATCATACCTAGATTAGAACCATTGTCTAAGGTGTCATACAAAATGATAACCACTAAATTAGTTTATTTAAAGGCATAACTCTAGGATTTTTCATCAAAAGGGCTGATTCAACTGAGTGTGTCACCATGGGGTGATCTAGTTGTCTTTGTCAAGAAGGATGGCACTCTTCACCTATGTATAGACTATGGGATGTTGAATAAAGCAATAATCAAGAATAGATATCTATTTCCATGCATTAATGATCTATTTGATCAAATACGAGGGGCCATATTATTTTCTAAGATTGATCTTAGAGCAAGCTATCACCAATTGAGTATCTGTGAAGAGGATATTATGAAAACAACATTTAGGACATGATATGGGCACTATGAGTTCATAGTGTTACCATTTGGATTGACAAATGCTTCAGTAGTATTTTGTATTGGTATCATACCTAGATCATTTTGTGTTGGCCTTTCTTGATGGCATCCTCATTTATTCCTAGGATGAGGAAGAGTGCTTACAGCAACTAAAATTGATTTTTTAATGTTTGTGTAAGCATATATTGTATGGAAAATTATCTAAGTGTGTATTCTTTCAAAATAAAGTGTAGTATTTAGGACATATTATTTCTATAGATGGTATTTTAGTAGATCCAACAAAGATAAGAGCCATAATGGAGTGGTTGGCACCAAAGAATGTGTATGAGGTAAGGATTTTCATGGGATTAGTGGGTTATTACAATAAATTCATTTTTCATTTTTTTAAGATAGCTAATCCAATTACCTCTCTTAAGTTGAAGAATCAAAATTTTATCCAGTCAAATAAGTGTGAGGTAGCCTTTGAAGATTTGAAAAGGAGGCTTATTTCAGCACTGGTGCTAATATTTCTCAATCCTAATGGTCAATTCTTAGTGATTACCAGAGCATCTAGGGATAGAATTTGATGATTTCTTATTTAGGATGGCTTAGTGGTAGCCTATGAGTTTATGAAACTGAGGCCATATGAGGTGAATTATGCCCCTCATGACTTATAACTTGTGGCAATTGTGTATAATTTACAATTTTGGAGGCATTATCTATTTTAAAAACTATTTGAGCTCAATATTGATAACTTAGGACTCAATTACATCTTCACCCAACCAAATATAAATGTTCATCAAAGATAATGGTTAGAGTTCTTGTCAGACTATGATTTTAATATTAACTATATCAAAGGCAAGGAGAACATATTAGTTGATTTTCTTAGATGTAGAAGGTATTATTGGTAATTTTTCCTATAAAAGACAAATACTAACTTGTACAATCCAAAACTTTTCTTGGTATTGTTGAGCCCATTCAAAGTGGTCTAAAACTATGTATTTTTTCCTTAAAAAGAAGATTTTTGGTATTTAAATGATAAAATTGGTATTAAAAAGGTTATAAAATTAGTCAAATACCTTTGACCATATTCATATACATGACTTAACCTTAGTCATAAAGTTTCATAACATGAAAAGGTCATTTGATGTAAATTTAAGCCAAAAAGGGCCTATTTTCAGCTCCCACATGCCAAATTTGGCCTCAAATCATGTAAAATGATTTAAAAAAATTGTTATCATGCTAAATGACTCTTAGAATTCCATTTCATGCAAATTAAGTGGTGGTTCTAAACTCAAGTTATTAATAAAAGCAAAGAAAGGCCATTTTCATGCATCTTTATAAGGCAAAGTATGGAATTATATGTCCATCCATATGATGGAGGTATAAAGTAGGACAATCAAGTAATAGTAGGTTTTCATGAAGAGTTTCATGGAAATTGGACTCTAAATAGGCCCAAAATTGATCCCCTATAGACAATTAGTTTCTTTGCACACAAGGACTACCTTTTAGGTTTCATGATGGTATGACTATTAGAGAGAGAATCTAGGTCTAATTTTTTTGGTAAAAAAATTAGACTCAAAGAGATTATAGGTATATTAAGTGTATTTGAATTTAGTCTCCTCTCCTTCATGAACCATCCCTTTGAAGTTGGGTTATTCAGTAGTAGTCTTTCATCCATGAAGGCAACCAATTTTTAGTAATTTTTTCTTACCAAGGCATCATTTCAAGAAATTTCAAGTTTAAAGGGATTCTTTGGAAAATAATTTACCCTTACATGGTAGTGTTTAGGTCCTTTTCACACATGTGGGGTTCATGAAAATCTCAAGAAGAAAATAAAGCATAATTATATAGTCTAGATGGTTCTAAGGAGATTTGTACGGTCTAGGAGAGAGAGAAGGGTTTCAATATTTCTTTATTTCTTCCATAAAATGGATTTCCTTCATGTTATCATGTCTTCCAAGCAGTTTTCTCAATAGATTCCCCAATCTTCATATCTAAAAAGCCATCATGTTTTATCAAGCATCTCTAAGGAGTCCCAGTTTAACAAACTTTAAAGTTTTCTAGCATATTTTAAGGTTTTAATAGAAACCTATGTTTCATTTTAACACCATATTCCTCCTCCAATGGCCTCCAAATTGATATATGTGTTCAAGGATATGTTCATGCTTACATAAGAATCTCAATTTGGTCTTGACATAATCCTATTATCTCTTTTCCACCTCCATTTTGTTCATTCTCATATCATTGTTTTGTCATTGTTATTTCTTACTGAGTAAGCTTCTATCCACCCTCCATAAGCTCACCAACCTCATAAGCTCACCCACAACCATGTTAACACAGGATTTCTTCAATTTGGAAAATAGAATAGATTTTCATGATTAAGAGAATGATTCATAGGAGTGATGGACTTAAGGGAGGTCAAAGGATCAGGTGAGATGTCACTTAAAACACTTAGAGGTACAACCAAGACCTCTTGAAACACTTACTTACAACCTTCAAGAGCATTGCTATAGCCAATGGGGTTTCAATCTATGGAAGAGTTTTTAAGGTTTAAGACCTTCTAGGAGGTTATTACGACTATAGAGGTCAAGAAATAAAGTGAAGAGATTTTGAGAATTTTTTTACTTGTCTAAAAACTCTCTAAATCATCCCAAACTCTTTCATAGTCTGTACACCTACCTACAGTCAAGCATAGTGAAGAGAAGTCTCCCTTTAATAAGAAGTCATGATGGTATGGTATGAGTTAGGTATAGTTTTCTAAAGGGTGAATGAATATAGTGGTGGACTAGTCTATAATTTAAAGGATAACCATGTTGCTTTCATGTCATAAACCTAAGAAACTACACCCATAGCCATGCTTAAGGCATTCCTATATCAAAGTACAAGGGTTTTCAAGCAAAGTAACCTAGGGAATAATCTCATGTTCAAAAGAAGGTTTCATAAGAATAATGAAGATGTTAGCTATAAACATGATTAAGGTTATCTTAACCAAAATCAATTTCAAGTTCATCTCAATAACTCCCCTATAGCCATACAAGGGCTTTAAATACCAACACAATCATGTTTCCAAGCATGAAGGAAGGTCTTGTCATGATGATTCTTTTCATAGGATTTATATCATAATTAAGGTTTCATTAAATGTTGTAAGAATATTTTCAATATCTAAACCTTCAAATGACACAAGAACTCAATTTTCTCTCTTAAAATCTCACCTATAGCCATCATAGGGCTAAAAGCCTTCCATTCAAACTAGTACATAAGTTGAGAGGTAGAGTTCTAAAGGAGTTTCATGATTCAAGAGTATGCCAAAGGAGGAATGAAATGATTTAAGCTTAGGTAGTGGGTAAATATGATGCTCAATAAAATGATACTTAGTCATTTTCACCTCATCAATGCAACCTACAACCATACTAATGTCAGGACCCTCTCAATGCAACCTACAACCATACTAACACCATGTTTTCATTTTACAAGATAACTAGAACACTGCTTGAGCATGAAATGAAGATACACAACAAACTATACGGATTTGGACTGTGTAAGGTGTAAGAACACAATTTTAGAAGGAAAATATACCAAAGAAAGAGTAAGAGAAAGGTCCCAAGTAATATGAAATGTATTCAAGGTGAAAATTCATGGTTTAATACATCTCAGTCAGCTCCTTTCCCTCCAATGAACACCTACAACAATGTTGACAGGGTGTAAGTCTTAAGAGCTTACAAAGAGGAAGGATGTTGTGATAGGCAACATGATCCACTAAGGGACTAATGAAGGGTAAATGAGGGATAGATAAGGTTTTCATGACATTAAATCCATATAAATATTTTTTAATACTTAAATACTCATGTAAAACCTAAAATCACAGTCTCATATTATGAAAATGGAGTCACAATCAACATTGCAAACCTTTTTTGAAGAAATGATAGATTTGGAGCTCCTACAGTTGGAATATAGACCTAATTTTTGGTAAAAGTTATATTTATGACCACATAAAACTATTAATTCCATTATATGGGTATTTTTATAATTTGAAGTGCCCACTATTTTGACACAATCATTAGTATGTCCATTCACAGTCCCCATTAGAGTAGGCAGGCTTCTTGAGGAGTTTAAGGTGTGTTAGGAGTGTTGTAACTTCATTGGAATGTTTTTAAAGAATTAATAGATGTTATTAAATATCCATAACACATTTAAATAGTGATCACACTCCATTTTCTATACAAACCATGTCCTTTAGGGTTAAAATAAGCAAACAGACCTATAACAATAAAAGGCATTTTCAAACCCTCTAAACAAGATGACACCTTGAAAATGTTATGATGAGATTTTTTAGGTGATTTTATGATGATTTAAAGTATTTAGAATCAATGGAGGATTCAATTTTAGTCCAAAGAGAAAATTAGAATTCTACAATCAAGACACCCATTTGAGTCACCTGATCAAGTGCTTATATCTTTCACCACGTAAAGAGTTTGGCCAAACATTCTTATCATGGTTTGAGGAACCTTGTGAAATTATAATTAATTTATAACTAATGTTTTTTGAGAGTATGTAATTTATGAATAATCACTAAGAGCATAAGCATGTCTAGAATGCTTGCTAACCCTATAGGCAAATTTCTTTACGTAGGTATATTTTCATACATTTTGCATGGGAACCCATTATTCCTAGGGAAGTTGAGGGGGTATTTATACTATATATTCATGGTAATAAGTTTGGGTTTGTATTTTTGTACTTTATGAACCATTTTTAAGAAATTTCACCTCCAAACCCCTCTCAAACCCTCATAATGACCAATTTTGAGAAAAGTCAATTTTATTGTCATTAAAACCTCATGGATCAATCTAAAACCTCTTTAAACATAAATTAATCTCAGAGAGAGTTCCATAAATGGTAATTTTTTGTATGGAATTATACAGATCAACGCATAGATCAGGTTTTCTAGGCAAAAAACATAAAATATGAGGTACAATGCAGTTTACATAAAATTTAATCCATGGAAATTTAAGCCTAAGACTTGTTATTCATCTTAAAATCATCATATAGTCAAAAATTTCTCTAGAATATTCCTTACTAGCTCATCAAAAATAGCCACTCTCCAAGAAATTGAGGTAATTTTGACCTAGTCAACTAGTTTGATTGAGTTGCAGGTCTTTCTTCATGAAAAGGAGTTATTTCATGATATGGAGGATTGTTCCAAGACTAAATATAATTTTTTTTAGGTTTCATGATTTTCATGTAGGTTTCAAAATCCATCAAATATAGAAGGTTAGGCTACTAGGCCCATTTGGCCTATTAGGCTTATTTAATCAAATAAGTCAAGTAAATAATGGCATTAAAGGGCTATCAAAGGAGATTATGTGGACTTTTCATGCTTCATATCTAATTTTAAATTGAATATTTCATGCATATCTATATTTTTAGTGCTAATTCATGCAAGGAAAGGGTTTAAGTGGAGTGAACTAGTCCTAAAGTGCCAATCACTCTAGTTGACTAATCAGGAGTTGATTAATTAATACATGCATATTCCTTAGTTTTCATGTAAGATAAGAACATTAAATCAATTTAAAATCACTTCAAGTGGATTTATCAATAAAAATATGACATATAAATCATGCAATAGGAGCTTTGACATGTCAAATGGGTCCACCATCTCTTTCCAACGCCAAAAAAGAATCCATGCAAGGACTTTCAATAAAGGAGATATCTTAAGGACTATTTGTGGAAAATTAAATTGGATTTTTACTTGATTTAATGTGGAGTTGACCTCCTCTTATCTCTTATACCCCAATCTCTTTCCTTTCTATTCTCTTCACACTTCTATATATTTAGGCTTTCAAGCCAATTTTTAGGATCCCTCTCTTAGACATGATTAAACTCTACCAAAATTGAGCTTTATAACCTTTTGAGAAGAATAAAATGACTTTTTTAGATTCTTATATTCTATTATAGTGTGTAATACTAGTTTGATTTGCATATGTGGTAGTACTTTCTCCCTTGGAAGGTCTTGATCTCACCTAATTACTAGTATGTTATCTTAAGTAGGTCACATATAGTGTTTGATGTCATTTAACTAAGTTAACAGTGGATATATTAAATAGTTAGTGACTTGAATTAGGCCTATTATATCATTTCCCTCATGCTTTAGTCACTTCATGAAACATTTGTGTGAAATATTATTTCATAGGAGTCATTTGGAGTTTTAGATTCAATTATTTTCTTGTCGTATCAGTGTTTTAAGAGCTCAAATAGAGTGGATGAACCCATAATACAAGTGTATCACCAATAGTAGAATAGTATTTAACTTTTAGTTTCTTTATAAACCTTTTCATCCCAAAAATTAGTAGGTTTTATAATGTAGATAAAAGTGATACATCAGAGGAGCTAGCCTCATCAAAACTAAAGGTTTGGTTTAAGTACAACTGTCCCATAGTCTTAGATCATTTCAATGTTAGTCCAGGTGTGAAGGAGATCCTAAGAAATCAACCTTTAGTAGGGTGTTATCTAGGTTGTTAACAATTCTAACATGCCTAGTGGGACATAGATCTAGCCATTGGATTACACATTTACAACATGTTGGTCTTCAGAAGTAATTTTAATTACTCCTATGGTCCTTATCTCAGAGATAAAAGGCAAATTTTGTTCATAATTCAATTGATTTTCATGTGTTTTCTAGGCTATAACATCCTATAAATAAGAATTATATCATTTATCTCCTTATCAGTAGTTTTAGTATGATATTTAGCCTTGCCATGTTCCATATCAATCTTATAATGCCCCTCATGAATCTTATTATCCTCCATATGAGTCATATCCATTCCATGTTCAACCACCCTTCCAAAACTCACTAAATGTTCATGATGAGATTGAGGAGATTAAGAGGGTGAACCAGATGATTTTTTAAGAAATATTAGATTACAAGAAAGAAAAATTAGGTAACCAATCTCAATCTTAAAAGTTACTACCTCTTGTTGCCACATATCAATATCCAAGGATTCCAAGTACACTTCAGCAAGAAGTTTTCCCAATCATGCCTTAAAATGAAATACCTTCAATACCAGAGGCTCCTAAACCAAATTTTCCAACCTGAAATTAAAAGCAGAAGTCAAGCATAAGTCTAAATGTTGAAATTAAGGATAAGCCTAAAGTCATTGTCATTCAACCCCCATCCCTCCCTCCTCAAGATCCCAAGGCCTTCCCTTCATGAAAATCCATTCAAGAAAACTTTCAGTAGAAAGAGGAGGTGATGGTGGTTAAGTTTAAGCAGCCTCATCAGCAAAATCAAACATTCATGGTTACTTATTTGGACCTTTCTCATCTTCTTCAGTATTTTTAGGGGTCTACCATGCAAATTCTTGAGAAGGATCCTCTCCTGTGTTAGGAGAATGAAGAAATTTTAACTAAAGTGATAGGAGATGATAAAGAGGTTTCAGTCTAAGAAGAAGAAGAAATCATCATTGGGATTGATTCAATCTCTCAAGATGCAAAGGAAGATGAATTCAAGGAAGTTGTTGTTGAGATATATGATGAGCTACAAGTACAAGAACAATTACAAGAAGAAGAGTTTTATGATATCCAAGAGAAATATGTTCTATTTAGACAAGTTCATGATAATTTCCATGAGTTATTTGATCACACAATAGCTACCATTAATCATGATAGTTCATAATATCTTGCAAAAGTGGTAGAATTCAAGTACCAATCAATAACACAAGAAGAAGAACAAGCTGATTCTGAGATCATGCCAAGTCATCAAGTGGATGTTGAAGATGAAACAATTTAAAGTGACCAATCTGAAATACCAAAAGATGATTTACAACCTTATGATCATAATTAAGAAACTCCAATTTTATTTCAGCTTTATGAGAATAAATCATTAGATTTATTTGATGTCATTCTTTCAGGTTATTCTTTACTTGATTGTGATACATTTTAGGTTGAGAGAATTACTTAAATCAAGCATGAAGGAACCAACTCTTCAAGAAATCAAATTCAAGAGATTATTTTCTTAGGAGATGAAATATTTGAGTCCTTTAGGTAAGGTTATCAACTTTTCTCTTTAACTTCAGATATCTCTCTATTTTTGGAAGTTGAATATGAACTCATGTGGCCTCAATCAGTCATGAAATTAGATCCATCTTTCTTAGAGGCCAGCCTTACATATATGACATAGGAGTAACTTTAGGCTACCCAACATGATCATAATCATCTACTCATGAATGAATGATAATTGATATTTTTCTTAAAAATTACATGCATATGGGAAGAGTATGACTGAGTCTTGGACTCACGTCTATAATTCATGCACTTGAAAGTGGTAGTAGAAGAACTAGTTGCTTCTCCAAGAGATTATAAAGGTGAAAATGATGTTAGATATAGAAGAGAGATTTTAATAGATGGAAAACATGTTTCAAGGTTCCATGGTGGACAAAATAAATTTCCATTTGACCCTAGAGGAAATATTTTCACTTTAGGTTAGTTGTTCTAGGTTTGCTTTGCTTCAATAAGTGAATAACACAAGCAACAGTCTGCTACCCTTGTGTTGTGTTTTATTATTTCCTTAGGTTAGTCATCCTAGTTTCTTATATTAGTTATTTTTTCCTTTCATTATTGTTGTTTTTACAATCAAAATAAGTGTTACAAAGCCTAAAAGAGTCAATTTGACATTCAAGAGAGTCATTAAGTCAAGTTGTTGTGTTTCAAATTATCTTTATCATGTCAAATCCATTGATTTATTTTGACCATCAAGCTGGTTAAACCCTGTGAGTCACCAAAAATGTTGTTAATTTGTCTTATCAATGTCAAATACCAACTCATATAATCCAAAACTTTTCCTAGTACAATTGAGCCCATTCAAGGTAGTCTAAAACTATGTATTTTTGCCTAAAAAGGAAGATTTTTGGTCTTTAAATGATAAAATTAGTATTAAAAAGGTCATAAATTTATTAAAATACCTTTTACCATATTCATATACATTAATTAACCTTAGTCATAAAGTTTCATAACTTGAAAAGGTCATTTGATGCAAATTTAAGCCAAAAAGGGCCTATTTTTAGCTCCCACATGCCAAATTTGGCCTCAAAAGCATGTAAAAGGATCAAAAATTTGTGATATCATGATAAATTACTTGTTTAATTCCATTTAAATCAAAATAAGTGGTGTTTATAAACTCAAGTTGTGAATAAAAGCAAAGAAAGGCCATGTTCATGCATCTTTACAAAGCAGAGTACGAAAATGTATGACCATCCATATGGTGGAGGTCTAAAGCAAGATCAACAGGGAAAATTAGGTGTTCATGAAGATTTTAAATTATAATCTAAATATGTGCAAAATTTTTCCCCTATAAACAATTGGTTTATTTGCACATAAGGACTACCTTCCAGATTTCATGATGGTATGGCCATTAGAGGGAGAATCCAGGTCTAATTTTTTGGTCAAAGAAAGTAGACTTAGAGAAATTCTAGGTATAGAAAGTGGATATAAATTTGGTCTCCTCTCCTTTGTGAACCATACCTTTGAATTTAGGGTATTTATAAATAGTCTTTCATCCATGAAGGCAACCAATTTTTAGCAATTTCTCCTCACCATAGCATCATTTCAAGAAATTTAAAAGTTTACAAGGATTATTTAGAGCATGATTTACCCTTCCATAGTAGTAATCAGGTCCTTTTCACATTTTTTGGGGTCATAAAAATCCCAATAAGATAATAAAGTAGATTTTTTTAGTCTAGATGCTTCTAAGGAGATTTGTACAGTCTAGGAGAGAGAGAAGGGTTTCAAGATTTCTTGATTTCCTCCATGACATGGATTTCCCTCATGTTATCATATTTTACAACTAGGTTTCTTAAAATATTCCTCAAGTTTCATAGCCAAGAAGCCATCATTTTCTCTCAAGCATCTCCAAGGAGTCCTAGTTTAGCAAACTTTAAGGTTTTCTAAAATATTTTAAGGTTTTAACAGAAACCTATGTTTCATTTTAACACCATATTCCTCCTCCAATGGCCTCCAAATTGATATATGTATTCAAAGATATGCCCATGATTGCATAAAAATATTAATTTGGTCTTATCATACTCGTATTGTCTCTTTTCCACCTCTATTTTGTTCATTCCCATATCACTATTTTTTCACTATTATTTTTCATTGTGTAAGCTTCTCTCCACCCTCCATTCATAGATCCCCATCCTCCAATCATGATTTCCCACCTTCCACCTTATCCATTCCATGGTCTCATTTACATAAGGATCCAAGGTCACCATGATTCATCTTAGACTAATCTTGTGTGAGGCCTCTTCAAACATTCCAAACTGTCATAAAATAGTCACCTGCAACAACAAAGTACAATAAATGGTTTTTCCATGAAGTACAAAATAAGGTAGACAGTAAAAAAGATACCCTTAAAAGTATTTATTTAAAATTATCTCCTCAATCCCAATGGATGAAAGACAAAGATAATTTTCATGTTTGGTGACCTTTCTTAAGGTCAAACTCAATTAATTCCATACAAAGAATCATATAACAGTCATCTATAGTGATCAAGGACATAGTCTTTAAAATGTGTTATCATGACATTATTATATGAGTGAAGGTTGGCATTCATGAAGGGATATTCATATAGAAATGACTTAATTCATGTCACAATAAATATTATCAGCCTCTAAACAAGTAATCAAATGCCTCAAAAGGGCACTTACATGCTTGAATGGAAACATCCACCCATATCCTTCCTAAAGGGTAGACCTAGCTAGTTCATAAGTGATGATGACATAGTGGCTTAAGTGTTTCAAGAAATAAATGATGATTAGGATCATCGTGACTCATAAAGGAGATTGATATTTGTATCTTATTGAGGTGATAGAGTCATACATCTTTAAAATATATCTTACAACCACCATCTACAAGCTTTCCTTGAGATAGTAGAGTTGACATTAAGTGGTCATAAGAGCATGGTATTCTAATGATTGTTTTCAAGTGACATTTCAAAATTATATAAGATCAAAAGTTTCAAGAAGAGGTGATAAATTCACATGATATTGATACATCTTTCACCTTGAAAACCACCTCATAATGTCACCCACAACCATGTTAACATAGGCTTTCTTCAAATTGGCAAATAGAATAGAGTTTCATGATCCATATGAGAATTTCATGATTAAGATAATGATTCATAGGAATGATAAACTTAAGGTATGTCAAAGGATCAAGTGAGATGTCAATTCAAAAACTTAGAGGTACAACCAAGACCTCTTGAAACACTTAGCTACAGCCTTCAAAAGCACTGCTATAGCCAATGGGGTTTCAAGATATGGAAGAGTTTTCAAGGTTTAAGACCTTCAAGGAGGTTATTATGAATATAGAGGTCAAGAAATAAAGTGAACATATTTTGAGAATTTTTTTACCTGTTTAAAAACTCTCTAAACCATCCCAAAATCTTTCATAGTCTATACACCTACCTACAGTCAAGCATAGTGAAGAGAGGTATTCCCTTAAGAGGAATTCATGATGGTATGGTATGAGTTAGGTATAGTTTTCTAAAGGGTTAATGAATATAGTGTTGTAATAGTCTATAATATCAAGGAGAACCATGTTAATTTCATGTCATAAACCTAAGAAACTACACCTACATCCATGCTTAAGGTAAGCCTGTATCAAAGTACAAGGGTTTTCAAGCAAAGTATCCTAGGGAAAAATATCATGTTCAAATGAAGGTTTAATAATAATAATGAAGATGTGAGATATAAACATGATGAAGGTTATCTTAACCAAACTCCATTTCAATGTCATCTCAAGAACTCCCCTTATAGCCATACAAGGGCTTTAACTACCAAGACAATCATGTTTCCAAGCATGAAGGAAGATCTTATCATGATGTTTATTTTCATAGGATTTATATCATAATGAAGGTTTAATTCAATGTTGTAAGAATATTTTAAATATAAAAACCTTTAAATGACACAATAAATTAAGCTTATCTCTTAAAATCTCACCTACAACCATCATAGGGCTAAAAGCCTTCCATTCAAGCTAGTACACAAGTTGAGAGGAAGAGTTCTAAAGGAGTTTCATGATTCAATAATATGCCTATGGAGGAATGAATTTATTTAAGATAATATAGAGGGTAAATATGATGATTGAGGACATGATACTCAGTCAATTTTACCTCGTCAATGTAACCTACATCCATACTAATGTCAGGACCATCTCACATAGTCATATGCCCAAGATGCTAGTAGCTAAAGACCATCTATTCAAGAAGGAAGCATGTTGTATTTTATATCTATTCAAGTGATTAAATTAATAATCTCTAAAATTTATTCAAGATGACTATAACATTGCTTGAACATGAAATGAAGATACACAGTAAATTGTATGGATTTGGACTGTGTAAGGTGTGAGAACATAGTTTTGGAGGGTAAGTATGCCAAAGAAAGAGTAAGAGAAAGGTTCCAAGTAATATGAAAGGTATTCAAGGTGAAAATTAATTGTTTAATACATCTCAATCATCTCCATTCCCTCCAATTAACACCTACAACAATGTTGACAAAGTGTAAGTCTTAAGAACCTATAAAGAGGAAGGATGTTGTGATAGGCAACTTGATCCACTAAGTTACTAATGAAGGGTAAAAGATGGATAAATAAGGTTTTTATGACTTATTAAATGCCTATAAATATTTATTAAGACTCAAATGCTCAGTTAAAACATGAAAACATAGTCTCTTATTTTGAAAATGTAATCATTGCCAACATTGCAAGCCTTTTTTAGAGGAAATGATAGATTTAGAGCTCCTACAGGTGGAATCTAGAAATAATTTTTGGTAAAATTAATAATTATGACAAAATAAAACTCATAATTAAATTGGATAGGTATTTTGATAATTTGAAGTGCCCTCTATTTTGACACAGTCATCAGTATGTCCATTCACGATCACCATTAGAGCAGGCACACTTCTTGCAGAGTTTAAAGTGTGTTAGGAGGGTTGCAACTTAATTATAATGTTTTTAAAGAATTAATATGTGTTATTAAATCTTCATAACACCTTTCAAGAGTGATCACACTCTAGTTTCTATATAAACCATGCCCTTGAGGGCTAAAACAAGCAAGCAATCCTATAGCACCAAAAGGCATTTCCAAACCCTCTAATCAATATGACACCTTGGAAATGATATTATGATATGTTTTATGTTAAATTATGAGTATTTGAAGTATGTAGATGTAATGGAGGAGTCAGTTTTAGTCCAAAGAGAAAACCTGAATTCTATAGTCAAGACACCCATTTGATGTTGGGGGATCAAACCAACAATAGATTACAATTGTGAAAGCAATAAACACGAAATTAAACCAGATTGACAAGTAATTAGAATGATAATATCAAGAACAAGAGATACAAGAAAACACCTTGAAAACTTGTATTAACAAACTCTTTACAAAAGGAATACAATTGAAGAAAGCTTCTTTCTTCCACACCTCTCCTAGATGTATAGATCTCTCAATAGATCTCTATTCCTCAAGAGCTCTCTCTCTCAAGAACAATCAACTCCAACAAGCCTTGATTGATTCAGTTTTGTACTATTCTTCACACACAATGAATTACAATAATTCACCCAACTACAATAATCCTCTACAAGACTATTCCAAAGCTAAGAAGATCTAATTCTACATATAGAATTAGGAGACTTGGGCATGTACACCCAACAAGCAGTTAAGCCACTTGAACAAGGGCTCTAAAAATAGTAATGCCAATAATAGAGACGCGAGCTCGAGACTTCAACTCAAACTTATCATGCAAACACTCGCTTCTGTCCACAAAAATAGCTTTCTGGACACGTAGGTAACCGACGTCGGTTCCTGCTGCTTGTCTGTGACCGCCGTCTGTCGACCTTCTACCGACGTCGGCATCTCTGCAACTGCCTGTGACCGATGTCGGTCGTTCCTAACTGATGCCGGTGTCTGTGTAGACTCGAACCTGATAATGAATGCTCCTTGGTGAAGTTTTTAGCTCCACACCCTAACATTTGAGTCACCTAATCAAGTGCTCATATCTTTCACCACATAAAAATTTTAGACAAACACTCTTATAATGATTTAATTACCCATATGAAATTATAATTCATGTAAAATTGAGGTTGGTTGAGTGGCTATACTTTATGAACAATCGCTAAGAGCGTAAGCATGTCTAAAATGCTTATAAACCCTACATGCAAATTTATTTACGTAGGTATATTTTCATGGATTTTGCATGGAAACCCAATATTCTCATGTAAGTTGAGGGGATGTGTATAATATATATTCATGGAAATAAGTTTGGGTTTGGAGGTTTGTACTTTATGAACCATCATTAATAAGGTTCATCTCCAAAACCCTCCCAAACCCTCATAATGACCTATTTTGAGAAAATTTATTTTTATCACCATAAAAACCTCATGGATAAAACTAAAACATCATAAAAAATCAATTAAAATCATAGAGGGTCCTATAAATGGTAATTTTTTGTATAGAATTATATAGATTTGGTCAAAAATAAGGTTTTTGAGGGAAAAAAACATAAACAATGAGGTAGTTTACATGAAATCCAATCCATTGATATTGAAGCCTGAGACTTTTTCTTCATCCTCAAATCATAATATGGTCAAAAATATACCTATAAGTGTCCTTACCAGCTCATCAAAAATAGCCACTCTATAGGAAATTAAGGCAATTTTGACCTAGTCAACTAGTTTGATTGAGTTGCAGGTCTTTCTTTATCAAAAGGAGATATTTGATGATATGGATGATTTTTAAAATCTTTAACATAATTGTTTTCATGAAATTTTAAAAATCCATCAAGTACAGAAAGTTGGGCTACTAGGCCTATTTGGCCTAGTAGTCATATTTAATCAAATAAGTCAAGTAAAGAATGGCATCAAAGGGATGTCAAAGGAGCTTATGTGGACTTGTCATGATTCATATTTGATGTTAAATTGAATGTTCCATGAATATATGGATCTCGAGTGCCAATTCATGTAAGGAAAGGGTTTAAGTTGAGTTAACTAGTCCTAAAGTGCCAATCGCTCTAGTTGACTAATCATGAATTGACTAAATAATGCATGTATATTCCTTGGTTTTCATGAAAGAGAAGAGAATTAAAGCACTTTAAAATCACTTCAAGTGGATTTATCAATCAAAATATGGCATATAAATCATGCAAAAGGAGCTTTGACATGTCAAATGGGCCCACCATCTCTTTCCAACACCAAAAACGAATCCATGCAAGGACTTTCAAGAAAGGAGATATCTTAAGGACTATTTTTTGTAAATTAAAGTTGATTTTTACTTGAGTTCATGTGGATTTTACTTCTTCTTCTCTCTTGTATTCTAATCTATTGGCTTTCTATTCTCTTCACACTACTATATATTCAGGCTTTCAAGCCAATTTTTAGTATCCCTCTCTTGGGCATTATTAAACTCTGCCAAGATTGAGCTTTGTAACCTTTCGATATAAATAAAATGACTCTTTTCATATTCCTATATTATATTAAAATGTGTAATATTGGTTTTATTTACACATGTGGTATTACTTTCTCCCTTGGTAGGTCCTGATCTCACCTAGCTACGAATATGTTATCTTATGTAAGTCATATACAATGTTTGATGTCATTTAATTGAACTAAAAATGGATATATTGACTAGTTAGTTAGTTATTTGATCATGCCTATTCCATAATTTCCCTCTTACATTATTCACTTTATGAAACCTCTATATGAAATACTATTGTATATGAGTCATGTAGAGTTTTAGATTCAGTTATTTACTTATCATATCAGTGTTTTAGGAGCTAAAATATAGTGGATGAACCAAAAATATAGGTGTATTACCAATGGTAAAATATGATTTACCTTTAAATTTCCTTATAACCCTTTTCATCTCAAAAATAATTAGGTTTTATAAATTAGATCAAAGTGATACATCAGAGGAGTTAGCCTCATCAAAACTAGAGGACTAATCTGAGTACAACTATCCCATAGTCTTAGATCATTCCAATGTTAGTCCAGGTGTGAAGGATATTTTGAGCAATCAGCCTTCAGCAGGGTCCTATATAGGTTTTTAATAGGTACATTGTAGCTATTGCTACTATTATTACTTTCATGGATCAAGTGATCAAATTCTTACCAATAGATGAATTATATGATCAAGTCAGGAAAGTGTTATCTGAGAATGCTCAAAATCCTAGGTATAAGAGTTTCATGATAGAGAATGATGGTCTTTTATGGTAAAATAATAGGATGTATTTACCTAATATAAAAAATCTAAGGATAAAAATTCTAAAGTAACTACACAATGCCCCATATTAAGGACAACCAAGAGTAACCAAGCTCATGGTTGAGCTTAGACCACTCCATTTTTGGAAAGGAATCAAGAAATATGTAGTGGATTTTATGTCTCATTGTCTAGAATGTTAGCATGTGAAAGATGAACATGTTCATTTAGTTGTATTGTTGTATCCACATGACATACTAGACTGGAAGTGGTAGGTTATCAACATGGACTTCATCTAAGGTTTTTCATTATCATGGAATAGGCATGACATGATCTTGGTTATAGTTGATAAACTAACCAAGGTAGCTCACTTCATATCTAGCAACTTGAAATATGATGCACTTATAATTGTTAATAGATTAATTAAAGAGTTATATCGACTGCATGGTTTTCTAGAGAAGATAATTTCAAATCGAGATATGAAGATGACTTCTAGATTTTGGTTGATTTTGAATTCAACTCTGGGTACGTAGTTAAATTTTAGCACTGCATATCACCCATAAACTAATGGAAAAAAAGAGTGAGTTAATCATGACTTAGAAGATCTCCTTTAAATGTATTAAATGGATCATCAATATAAGTAGAAATAATATATTCTATTGGTTGAGTTTTCTTACAATAACTCATACCATCAACATTGAAGATGGCTTCATTTGAGGCATTATACGAAAGGAGGTGTAAAACACTAATTAGTTAGGATAGGTTAGAAGATA
>JARHVA010007344.1:100000-307500 GCA_037957365.1 Torreya grandis
AACTTATTGGGCCTTCTTTGTCTCGGTATTTTTGACATGCTTTCATTCAGATAAAATGTTTCAAGGAATTCTTTCAGGCATTTTGTCTGAAGGAATTCTTTCTTTTGATTACTTCTTTTCTCGAAGGGCACATGCCTCTTGGGCCTTTTGTCTTTATTCATCACTTTCTCAAGGTGCCCTCCATAATGACACTTTGTGCCTCAAAATGCCCCTTTGGAACTTTTGATTTGGTCATGCCATTGACCAAGGTGTCCTCCACAAGGGCACATACCCTTTAGAGTTTTTGCAAATGTCCTTTGAAAAAGTGAAAACACTTACCCTTCAGACTTTTGTAAACATCCTTCAAGCCATCAAAATGCCCTCCAAAGGAAATATGTTGATTTTTGTGAACTACTTTAAACCATTTCAGGTTATTCAATCGCTTCTACTTATAAAAGTAGACAAGTAATACACCTACACAAACCTGATTTGCACTTGGCAAAGAAAAACGAGGGAAGCACCTGGCTTTTTCATGAGAAAGGTCTGGTAGAGAACATTTTTGCATAAGGCAATAGAGGGATGATCTAGCCAAAACATGGATTGGGTGAATTTTGTAAATAAAAAGGAGGGGGTGCCCAATTTTGGCTTGTAGGACCAAAAATTGGTCAACATAATTGGTGAGTCACAAGGGAACCATGTCTATTATGCTTGAGAAGATTGGTAGCCACAAATTCTATTGGGAATAGAGTTAAGATGCATCTTAGAGAAGTCAATAATAGCTTTGTAAGGACCTATGAACCAAAAAATATTTTACCTTGAACAACAAGGAAAAAACACACACAAAGGCTAAAAACACTACACACATGCATAACAACACTTAAGAAAAATAAGGAAAAACAAGGAAAACTATGTACATGACAAAAGAAACCTAGTAATAGTGCTAAAGATATATCTCATTGATTGGGATATGTAGCTATTCACCATCCAACTTGGAGAGTTGGAAAGCATTATGTTGCTTGCATTGGGTGATGACATATGGGCCACTCCACAAAGCATCAAACTTCATGTGCCTTCTAGGTTTAGCTCCGTCCTCATCCCACTTCAAGATAATGTCACCTTATGAGAAGCTCCTTAGCATAGATCTTTTATCAAAATGCTTATTTTTTTGTTGTTGGTGGCTGGTCACGGCATCCATGCCTTGGTCTCTTGCTTCTTAAAGCTACATTAACTCATAATACCTGACTTCTAGGTTGTTACTCTCCATCAATTGTAGCTGATGGGCAAGATTTAAGGCTAGTAACTCAAGTGAGATAGGAAGTCTAGCTTCCCTTTCATACACAAGTGTGTATGATGAATCCCTGATTGCCCTCTTTGGAGTGATCATAGCTACCCAAATAACTACCATTAACTTGCCATGCCAAGTCCTTTGATTTTCCTCCATTGTCCTCTTTATGATCCTAATAAAATTCTTATTTATGGACTTAGCTAGCCCATTTCCTTGTGGATAGTAGTTGGAAGAAGTTCTAAAATAGATTCCATACTTCAATGCCCACTCACTTATCTTTGTTCCTAAGAAAGCTAATGCATTTTCTGAAATGATAATGGTTGGGACCCCAAATCTTGTCACTATGCCTTCATAGAAGTCTAGGATTGCACTCTCATTGGCCTCTTTCAAAGCTACGACATCTACCCACCTTTTGAAATAATCCATGGTAGTCAAGACCCACTTGTGGCTAGCACTAGAAGGAAGATTGATCAACCCTATGAATTCCAACCCCCATTGCATGAATGGTTGTTCCACCTAAATAGGATGAAGAGGCATGGTAGTTATCCATTGCTTCCCATCAAAGAAGGCACATTTTTTACATTTCCTCACCCATGCATGAGTGTCTTTAAACAAACTAGGCCAAAAGTAACTAGCCCTCATAATCCTTGCAGTTATGGCCTTGGGAGCAAAGTGGCCAGCAGTTGGTCCATCATGAAACTCAGACAGTACCTTGTCAACTTGGTATGAATCAATGCATCTTAAGATCACCCATAAAAATTATTTTTTGAATATTACTCCATCAACTAGGACATAAAGAAGATATTTGAGTCCAAAATACCTCCTCTTGGTCCTATCAAGACCTTGTGGACACTCACCAATTTGAAGAAAATGAACCATGTCTTGTGCCCATCTCTTCATGACTATAGGTTCATTATAGAGTACCAAAACATCCTCCTTTGGCTCTTTCAATTTTGCAACAAGGTGTTCACATAGCCATCTTCCTTTCACCAACTTGGTGGTATTGATCTCTACGTCATACTCCATTACTTTGGTGATCCAACCTACCCTTTTCTCATTCAAGTCTCAGTTCAGTAAGAAGTCTTTTACACTAAGATGTGGCACCATGATGTGAATTTTTTTGTTAGACAACATATGTCTAAATTTTTTTAGACTTCATATGACTACAAGCACCTACTTCTCAACATGCGTGTATCTAACCTCATAGCCTTCTAAACCTTGGTTGAAAAAAGCAAGAGGTTGTTCTAAATTCTCACCATTTGCTTGAGTGAGCATAGTGGAGATTACCTCTTCATTCCCAAAGGTGTATATATTAAATTCCTTAGAGAATTTTGGATTAACCAGAGTAGGATCTTTGGCAATAGCTTTATTTATGCCTTCAAAGCTTTCTTTTCTTCTTACTATCCACATGAACATCTCATCCTTCCTTAGCATGGAAGTTAGTGGCTTGACAAGCTCAACAAAGTTAGGAATGAATCTCCTAATGAAATTTATCTTACCAAAGAAACTTTGCAGCCCCTTCTTGTGCTTAGGCAAGGATAATGTTAATATGGCATGCACCCTCTCTAGATCAATAGAAAGGCCTTCCTTTGAAATGACATGGCCCAAGAACCTACCTTTATGGATGGCAAACATGCATTTATTTGGGTTGAGAGAGATGCCAAACTCTCTACACCTTTTAAATATTTGCCTCAGGTACTTCAAGTGTTCATTTGCCTCCTTGGAGAAGATTGTCACATCATCAAGATAAACCATCACATTGTCATTGATCAAACCTTGGAAATCCATATCTATAGCACATTGGAAGGTAGCTCTAGCATTTGACAATCTAAATGGCATATTATTATAGGTGTATGTTCCCCACTTGGTGGTGAAGGCTATCTTGTGTTGGTCACATTCTTATACTAGGATTTGATTGTACTCAAAGTAGCCATCTAAGAGAGAAAATATTTCACTATCTATTAGCATCTGAAGAATTTACTCCATACTTGGAAGGGGATAGTGACCTCTCAGTGAGACTCTATTCAAGTCTCTAAAATACACACACAATCTAACTTCTCCATTTTTCTTCCTAATAGGGCCCAAATTGGCCTGCCAAAAAGAGTGTTTAATAGGAAAATGATCCTAGAATCGATCAATTTGGTGAGTTTTTTCCTCATGAGAGGCTCAATCTTTAGATTTATTGGCATTTGCTTTTGATTGATGGGTTTGGCACCTTCCTCCAACTCAATGGTGTGTTGGGCCAAGATTGGATCAAAGCCCTTCAAATCACCATACTCCCAAGCAAAGACATCAACAAACTATTGACATAAAATAATGAAAGCATGATTTTCCTCATTGGTACACACCTTCCTAAGTGTAAGTAGCTTATCTTTGTAGATCTCTAACCTTTCATAATTTTCCTTCTTGGTTTACATGCTTGCTTTGTCTCTCTTGAGTTGGTCATCTTCGTTGAAAATGCTCTTAAGAGTTACCAAACCTTTGGGAAGCATGTTGGTCTTTAGTTGAACAATCTACCCATCATACTGTTATTGTAGCTTGGACTAATTTTTGGAAGCAAACTCAGATTCTTCCTACAAGAAAAGTGTTATTTGTTTGTCACTGCTAAACATGTGCTAATTGGTGACATTGTCTGGTATGGAGGGCCTCACAATCACCTTTAAATGATGGTGATTCTTACTTTATCTCATCCCCTTTGGGATGTCAACTGATCACCAACTATTGCTAGTCTATCTACATGCTTTTTCTCGTCTCTTGGAATGGAAGTGATGTTAAAAGTAAAAAATCTCTCTACAAGGTCCCACACTCTATGCTTGTAAGACTTAAGTAAGGATTTCTTGGTCAAGATTTGACCTCTCATTTGGTTCACAATCAACTCATTGTCTCCAAACACATGCAATTCTTTTATTCCTCTCTTTCTTTCCCATTCTAGGTCATGAACAAGGGCCTCATACCCTACTACGTTATAGGTGTAGGATAATTGAAACCTAAAAGTTGAGAACTATTTATCCTTTGAAGGTGAAACTAGCATTGCCCCACCACTAGGTCCTAACTTGCTTCTAGATCCATCAAAGAATAGCTACCACAAACCACAGTCCTCTTAGTCTATCTTCATCAATTTTGGCATGAAAGAATTTTTCTCATGCATGTAGTAGACTCCAAGACCAACTTCTTCAATGAACTTGTAAAGATCATGCTCAAAGTTGTCATTTACCCATTCATCTAGGAGTAGGTCAGCAACTCCTACAAGGAAAGATGATGGAGATTGATGATCTCTTCTTCATCAATGATTTCATAGTTCACATTCACCACTTTCGGTGAGTATGGCTCCAAGTGATCCTTGTGGATGGGCTCTGACTCAATATTCACTTTAGTTCCATAATTTGTCCTAAAAACCATGTAAGACCAGTTGGTTGCCAAGTATCCACCTATCTTGGATGTGAAATCCCTTAACAATCAAAGAGCAAAGTAAGGAGGAACATCTGCCACTACCACATCATAGGGAATTAAGAAGGTTGGATAAGCATGGAGAGTTGGATTCAATCCTCTTGCCACTCCTAAGGTCTTAGCTGGTGATCCATCTAACTGTAGAACTCCTTTGATTATTTTCTCATACTTGAGGCCTAACTTATCAGCTATGCATTTGGGCATAATTGAGGTGCTTCCTCTATTATCAATGATGCAATTATGGACTAAGAAATCACCAATAATCAAGGACAAATAGAAGGGAGTGACCTTCTCATCTTTCTTTACTTGACCAGCCATGGGAGGAGACCTATTTACTACCAACACATTATCATTTCTTACTAAGACAACTTGCTCACCCAGCCCATACAATTCCTTTTGGAGTATATCCTTTTGTCTTGGCAGTACTAAAGAATCCCATAATGAGATATTCATGTGTAGCTTCTTCATTTGGTCCACTATATTGATTGAAGGATTGCCCCTTTTAGAGTTCTCCTTAGGAACATTCATAACCTAAGGACTAAATCTACAATCATTGGCCTGTAATTAGGAAACTTTTGATTTACTTATGGTCTTAGGGCTACTTTAGGTACACTTCCTACTTAATTGGTTGAAGGAGACATTGTAGGTGCTTGAATGACTGCTTGAGATTCATCAATGTCTCTCCTTTTAGACCTAGTGTTGGATGCAATACCAACATTCTGATCACTTATGCTCCCCACATAGTTGAATACATATAACTCTCCTTCTAAGTGATTCATAAGATTGGAATCAGATTGAGCCTACCTACTATCTATCCCAAGTTGTGTTGACATCTCAAATTTTGAGAATTGGGTTGCCTGATCACCTTGTGTAGTCATGCTTTGATTTGGTAGCTCACTGGCATAAGCAACTTATTCTTGGCCATGAACAAAGGGTGGATAGTTGGGCTACTCCTGCACCAAATTATTTTGAGTGGGGACAAGAGCCTTGAAATATGAAGGGGAATTTGGATTATAATAAGGCTTTACATGTGTAATTTGACCTTGCCCTTGATTATAATTCTGGAAGGGAGGCCTATTTGCTTGCCCCAACTATTGGTAGCCTTGATTTGGCCTATAACTCTAAGCTTATTATCTCTTGGTAACTGACTCATTGGTAACACTCTACAACATGCTCTTAACTTCATGGATGTCATTTACAGGGGTAGCAACTGACTTCTCTTGATTAGGTAGAGGAGCTAGAGTGGGAAAATTAAGTTGGACTGAGGGATATAAATTAGGAAAGAGTGGCATAGGAGGTCTAGGATATATCTTTCCTACTTGAACAAGGCAATTTTCAATAGCTATGGCTATCTCATAAGCAACATGTAGAGTGTTTCCACCCATGAACTATATCATGACAGCAATGTCACTATTCAAGGCCTTCAAGTAGTAAAGAAAAGCATAGCCTAGGGTTGGCCTCATAAGAATTGGGATTCTATCCCAAGTCTTATGGAACCTAGTGTTAAAATCTTGCATAAACTCATGTGGGGTTCTCTTCATGGTGGTTAACTACTCAACTAGAGATAAATGGTCACTTTTCCCCAAACCTAGTGGTCAAGAGGGTCCCTAACTCATTCCATGAGTCAACTGAGTTCATAGGCAAGGTCCCATACCAGTCCAGAACTTTCCCTTTAAAGGACAAGATTAGAAATCTAATGGCTACATTTTCTTCAGTGATATTATGGATGTTGCAGAGGTTTGTTATGTTTCTAATATGCTTGACAGTAGTGATTGGGCCCTCTCCACTAAAGGGAGGAAGACTTTTAAGATCTATCCTTAGAATTGGGTCATACTACTAAAGGTTCAAGGAACTTTGACCATTGAAGGCCATAAAAGGGAAAGCCCTAAGGGCTGCCATAGCTATGAAAGGATTAAATAGGGGTCTCCTTGAGTAGGTATATTTTATGGATAGTTTAGGAAAATGGCTTACTACGTAAGGGTGGGTATTTGTAAACCTCATCCTTTTTGTTGAGTTCAAAGGTAACTTAACAAATTCAAAAGGGACACCCTAGAAGAAGATATTTTAGTGACCTTTAGCATGGGATGCCAGGTTGGTCATTAACCAAAGACTTGGTTCCTGAATGGAGTCACCAAGTGCTGAATATAGCTCCTTTTGGATTTTTTTAACAATATCAAGACCAGCACCAATCTTGAAACTTGCAAGACACAAAAATTGTCCCATCAGGCATGCTAAAAAATTATTGATGTAGTGGATTGCACCCTCTAAAGGGAGGCTTAACTCTCTTCCTCCTTGTGGCACAATGTAGACATTCCTCTTGCTGTGAGTTACAAATGTGAGGGATGAATATCTAGATTAGGGGCTAGCTCCCCTTGATGCACCTTGAGGCCCTAGATTTCCTACTACTAACAATGGGGGGGATGAAAAGGGAGAAAAATACTAAAATTAGAGCCTAAAATAAAGTGGTGATGCACCAAAATGGTTGGTCTACTCAGCTTTAACATACACTTTACACCAAAGATAAGTAAGCATACACTTCATTCAAATGAGAAACTTTCATGCATTAGTGTTTCAATAGGGGATCCTATGGAGATACATGGAGGAATAACCACCGAAGGTATTCTAAGACACACTATGGGTAGCCTATTCACATATGCCTATACTCTGAGCTGGACACTTCTTGTTGACCTGCAAGAGAAGAACTCACAATACACTAGATATGTTGGAATAAACTTATGAAAGCATGAAAACAAAATGACTTAACATAAGATAAAACCATAGACATATGCAAAAGTGTAAAGCTCAAATGGAGGTAAAAATGCTTCTTCTAATTTAAGGTAAACTCCTTTAGGGCTTTGCCATACAAGCTGAGATCTCCTTTCTCAAATGAAAAGTTACAAATTTATAGAGAACTGGAAATAAGATAGTTGACAAATCAAGGAATGGAAACCCATGCTAAGTTAAACACTTTTATAGAGACCAAAAGACCATGCTACTATTGTATTCTTCCAACTATGTATGGGAGAGCCATGATGTAGATGGCCAAGTCACTAATTTTGCTATCTTGGGCTTGCAAAAGAATGGGATACTCCTTCTAGCAACTAACAAAGCCATCCCCAAGTTGTTGTGGCTGAACCATGCTCTCTTCAATGTTGGGCACAACTGGTTGTGCATTAATGGTGAAGCATGAAAACACGGGTTTCTCTCCTCTATAGTTCAAAAACTAATCTATTTTATTAGTTTTCAATAGATATATTTCACCAAATGTATTATTTCTCTTTGTTGAGTTGTCTATGCCACTTATCTTGGTCTGAGTGGTCATTGATTCTATCCTTTATCTTTGTCAGTAGCTAGAACTGTTCCTTATTTTGTCTTTTTTTGCTTTATCTTTGCCCATGTTTTGTCTCCTTCCTTTGATTTATCCTTTGCCTTGGCCTTTTCTTTGCTTGCTCTTTGACTTATCAAGCCTTTTTTATCTTAGTCTTTTTTCCACGCTTTCCTTTAGAGAAAATGTCTAATGGAATTTCTTCAAACATTTTATCTGAAGGAATTCTTTCTTTTGATTGCTTCTTTTCTTAAAAGGCACATGCCCCTCAGGCATTTTGTCTTTGTTCTTAATTTTCTCAAGGTGCCCTTTACAAGGGCACTTTGTGCCTCAAAATGCCCCTTCAAAACTTTTGATTTGGTCCTGCCACTGACCAAGGTGCCCTCTACAAGGGCACATACCCTTCAAAAATTTTGCAAATGCCCTTCAAAAAAGTGAAGAAGCCCTCTTTCTTTTCCCAAGTGCCCTCTGGAAAGACACTCACCCTTCAAACTTTTTCAAACATCCTTCAAGCCATCAAAATTCCCTTCGAAGGAAATATGTTTCCTTTTGTGAACTATTTTAGACCATTTTGGGTTCTTCAATCACTTCTACTTATAAAAGTAGAAAAGTAATGCACCTACACAAACCTGATTTGCACTTGGCAAAGTAGAATGAGGAAAACACCTAGCTTTTTCATGAGAAAGGTCTGGTAGAAAACATTTTTGCATAAGGCAACAGAGGGATGATCTAGACAAAACATGGATTGGATGAATTTTGCAAAGAAAAAGGAGGGGGTGCCCAATTTTGGCTTGTAAGACCAAAAAATGTTCAATAGTTATTATCATAATAGGGTGTAAATGATTCTAGTTTATATTTTAATGTTTAAATATAAATCATGAAATTAATATTTGTATGAGTTTAAATATAGAACATAATAGTATGTTTGGACTAGCTTTTGTTATACGTGGAATATGAATAATGTATGAGCCTGTGATATAATATGGATTCATGGAGAAATAACATTATAAGTTGCTTAGTATTATAGGTAACTGACAGTTTTGATGTGATCATACTCGGATGGTATGTTTAAGACTATTTTTGGATTCTATTTATCATATGTAATAAACTAGATAAATAGATTCATTTCACTTTATTTGATGGACTAAATGAATGTGTGTAATATTTTTGTAATTAGCATAATTTTGATTTATTAAAGGAGAATATTTTTATGAATCTATTAGTTTTAATATTATTATTTATTTTTATCAAATCTCACATTTATGACCCTAAATAAACAGTGGGTGGATTTCACTAGCTTAATTAACACCATCAATGCAAGATGAGGTGTAATCTAATAGAGTGGTGTGTATGAATTTGACTGATCCTAGACATCATTTATTATTGAAAACTTTGGCCAAAGTAATATTTGATAAACACTTTCATTTCATATGTTGATATATTTTTCATATTTATGTAATATCATATTAGAATGGATTTCTTTATAATACACATTATGTATTAGATATCTTCAACACATGGGTTCTAGTTTGTTACTCTAGATTTTTGCACCATCATTATCTACCCATTTGTGAAGGGAGGGACATACCCTTATTTGGGAGATAACATAGGGGATCTATGGTCTGTGATTAGTGTGTAAAATCACTCAGATGATGCTCTCCCTCCCAGATGAAGTACTATACTTAAGACTACACTTGAGATTACCTATAGATACTTGAGTCGTGGAGACTTTGTTCAGAGGAACTTTGTATCATGTTTTATCATTTAAGATATTTTTATGTATTGATAAAAACTGTAACATTTATACATTATACTTATACAGTAGTGGTTGTAATTTTGTATCAGTCATGATTGAATTTGTACTATTTCATTTATGATGATATGCAGTATTTATAGATGTTTCAATATTGTTCATGATTTTTATATCTGTTAATGGTGATCCTTAGCTAAGTAAATTAGTTATAACCTTAGTGGTTAACTAAATTAATATAGTTAGTTAAATATATATAGTTAGGTTTCTCATGGTGAAATTTGTATGTTGAATATGTGTATTTAATGTTTTTTAAATTATTACAATATTCCAGTAAAATCTAATGGAGTTGCGACAAAGTGACATCATAAAAAATTGCCTCCATGTTATAAATGAATATTTTCACACTTCATGACATTAAATTTTATGTCCTCTACACCATCATCACATTTTCAAGGCTATAGGTATGACCGTGCTAGCACATGGAGTGAGAATGACTGGAAAACTCACATGGCCATGGGCTACAGATGCATGGATATGTTCAGGCTCACATAATAGTGGTGGTTGTGTAAGTGAACATATCATGGATGGCTATTTTGGATATTAGACTCATGTATGCACATGATCACACAAGTGCATGGAATAAAGCTAGCCATGTAGGCATGTAATATGAGGATGGCCAGTCAGGCCCTTAGACTTGTGAATGTGTGAAGTCATGCAGGCACAAAAAAAAGACAACTTCATGAGCATTATAAGTGAGGATATCCAATCAAGACCTTAGACTTGACCTAGGCATAGAAAGAGGATGGTGTCAAAGATCACCCAAAAAACTCTAATTTTTTATTTTTTACAAAAATGGCCCAAGTGGCAAAAAATACAAGAAGAACCTAGATCTTAGAAAATCAATACGACCTTATACAAAACTAGGAAGGACCCACTTAGTATTTTTAAAAACCTAGAAAAAAATTAATTTTTTTCTAGTTGAAGACTTTGGCAATACATATATGCTTAAAATTAATAAAAATGCCTAAAACCCTCTAAAAATGGTTGAAAATCACTATCATGAAACTAGGTCATGTTTACAACCAATCTTAATGTTTTGACATCCTATGAATCCAATGGTTCTATCTATTTTTAATCTATATACTTTGAAAATCATATTTTTATGAGTTTTATATAAACCCCACCAAACCCTTGAAAACTAAAATCAATAAAAACAATAGGAATGAAATGTAAGGATCTCACCAAGATTCGAATAGTAAATGGTTGTTAGAATAACTCTAATACCATGTCACATTACATCATGATCAAATAAATAATGAATCATGTATGAGTAACATGTTTGGAGTGAAATCTCATAACCTTGAATTGAAAGAAGCTTGTCTCATAAAAGAAAGGTTGTATAAAAAATCATTCAAGATTTGTTCATTATCTCATCAGCCATTAAATCAAAATAAAGGTACATATATAAGTGAAATATAGACATGTCCCAACATCCTCATGTGTGTGGAATGATCTTTCACTAAAGGACCTAGAATAAACCTAAGCAATCTATATTAAACTGTGTAGGTAAAACCATATAGTGGAAAAAACCTACACCAACAAAATCAAGGGATCAAAAATAAATGTATAGGTTCACCAACATGTTTTACCCTTTTTTATAAAATAACTATTTTCCTTATGATTAATATAGGTGTAAAACTAGACTATATCAAAATTCTAAAAATGTACAATAATTAAAAATTCTAATCGTAATAATTTTTTAAATATGGAAAATTGTTATTTTAGAAAATCACTATCAAGACAACAACTTAGCTAACAAACAAATATTTGTTGACTATTTAATATGTTAGATAATTAAAATCAACATAAGAGGTGACTATGAAGGTTCATGACCAAAAATAGAATTAGAAACTACGTTTGGATAGGTTCATTGTAGGTGGACAACGTAGGCTATTCGAGTCTATTGACTACGAACTTGCCCTAGTTGACCGATAGAGAAAGATGCAAAAATTATATTTTTAAGGATGACACATCAGAGAGAATCAAAGAATATTCCTAGACAAGATTGTTATAAGTAGATAGAAGCACAAACCATTCCAATCCATTGACCATGGACTTGTCCTAATTGGTTGTGATAGATGATCAGTAGGAAAATATAGAGAAAGTAGATTTATGAAGATAAAAAATAAAAAAATATTATAATATACCTATGGACATGACCGATATAACTAGATAACAACACACACCGATCCATTCCATTGATCATAGACTTATCCCAATTGACTGTGATGAATAACTGATTATTGCATCTATTGTGCATGAGTGTGTTGAGTGGTTTGAGATATTTCAACTTAGGTTTTTTTCACTCAAATTTTGTGTTGCTTATTTTGTCTTTGAAAACCTAAAGACACTTTAATATCTTTAAAACATGCAAAAAAATAGGAGAGTTTAATGGGATGAGTTGGCCTCAACTATCCCCTTGATGATTGACTTATACGTACGTATCCAATACTCTAAAAAGGAAAATAATTCCCATGTAGTTCTCTAACCTAGAGTGAATGTGAAATTTGTATTCTTTGAGTATATGTATGTAGCTATGAAATGGATTTGACACTTGACGATGATAAATCTTGACTTACTTTTGAATTTTCTTTAATTGGATTATGGTTGCTCCTTATGAGACATATTGAATTTGGAGAGAATAGCTCATATTTGCTCAATGTGTAATAATGTGAATGCTTAAGAGAAGTGAATACCAAGTGGAGAAAATTAATTATCTTATATGTGTATTTATGGGCAAGCCTTTTGACAATTTCCTTTAGCTAACCTTATGAGACGTGCAAGAAGACCCAAAAGTTTGATTTCAAATTTAGAAATAAATCATTATTTGGAAAGGGATGTGATTGGCCTAAGTGGATACGAGTGTAAAAATGCTCATGTCTTCTTAGGGTGGACTTATACCAAATTATTAGGGACACTTATCCTAAATTGGAGACAGTCTAAGGGTGATTTTAAGCAACTTGAGTGTTTGACATTGAAATTTTTGTGTAGTAGTAAAAACAAACAAAGGGTGGGTCCCACATATATAAAAATTCTCTAGAGAAATTAAAATTAAGATTCATGTGTTTTTTCCCAAGTCATGTGGTTTATAATGTGTCAAGAATTATCATTGTCATGTGTTTACAATGGAGATTCTTTAATGTAGTCCATTCCCTTTATTAATGGTGAGACTAAAAACGTAGCTCATGTGGTATCTTGTAGAGTGACTAGGTCATGCTAAGAGTTATTTAAATCCAATCATGTATCATTTTTTCTCATTATCTTCCCACCCTTCCTCATATTTTGACTTTGGCTTGTCACTCCTCTGTTGTCATGCTCAGGCCCTTCGTCATCATCATCCATTTTTTTCATTATTTAGTATGAAACTCCTATACCATAGTGATCAATCCCATCATTACTCCTCATCCTTAATTTTGCATCCATGTATGCAAGGTTTTATATAATAGGAAAATATAAACCTCATGTGCTAGTCCCATATCCTCTCAACTCCTCTATACATGATTTTTCATGGATGACCATGAGGAATATTTTGTGCACTACATTCTTTGGTTAGTGGGTTTATAAGACTTTTAGCATGTGGAAAAAATGCCAAAAGCTATCTTATATAGTTTCCTCTACTAACTTTCCAAATTTTCTCTTAGCTTTTACTTAAATTCCAACATGTTGTTCAATCGGTTGTCATGTTTCAAGTGGAAGAATTGAAAGCTATATGGGAATTTTATAGACCATCTCTCTTTTTTTTATAAAAAGACTCAGATCCAACTTATTTACTCCCTCTTACATTTAAAAAAAATTATTCAAATGGCCCACTTGTCAAAGGGACATGGAGCGTTAATGCATGAAGTAGTTGTAGATTAGAAAGATACGGTTGCAGAATTAATAAATTGTTTGAAAGCTCATGAGAATAATATGTGTGGGTTTTTTGTTTATTCTATAGTTAAGTGTAGGTGTGTTCATGGTAGTTTTGTGGTCCTTATAGTGTAATTCTATCCTCCCATGAGGAAGTTGGGCTTGATTTTGGTAATCCTAGTAAGAGAGCATGCAAATAGGATAGAATGATTGTTGATGAATGGATCCATGGGGGAAATCCCTAATTAAAATCAAATTTATTCTTTGTTTCCTACATCATACCATGGTGCACCTTCAAGAACTTGGTATGTGCCCTCATTTGTAGCAGATATTGCATTGGTCTTCATGACTTGGAATAATTGGCTAGAATTCAATAACATAAGGGATAAGTCCCTAGTTACCTTTGAAGGTTTATAAATCACATTTTTTGTAGCTACCTATTCAAAACTATAAAGGGGACAAGTAAAAATATCTTGTTTAATACTCCTTAGTTGCCCCATTCTACTTGGTGGTCTATTTGTATAATTGTTTATCTTTATGTATTATTGGTGTTGTTTTGTAAATGTGTTTAGCCCTAAATTTTGAGATTATGGTTATCTAGGGTTAAGGAGGATATAAATAGATTAAGGTAAATGGGTAATAAATTATCTCTATAGTAGGCCAATTAGATGTTAAACTCATATATAACATATGTTGAATTCATTAAACTAAGACACACTTAAAAAATTAAGTTCAACTATGATATCTATATGGAAATGATAAAGAAGTAATGTACTTATCTAGTTTTGATGTTGACACACTTATGGATCTAAAACATGAAGAAAGTATACTGGAAGAGGGTTCTAAGAACAGTTGCCAAATTGTGGATTAAGTCCTCTAGAGATGTTGACAGTAACATTAGTCTAGGATGATTGCATCGATGATACTATCTAAACCTAACACAAGTGTCATTTATAGAATACCTACTAGAAAAGGATGTAACCACTTGGATGTTTTTGAATTTGACTTCACCTTCACTTTATTACATTCATATTTGGGTCATGTATTGTCACTCTAAATGAAATTGTAAAACCCTAATTCTTCATCTTCATAATGACCTTAGGGAAAAAATGGGTTAGTGGGAACATGATATCGAGCTAACCCCAAATACCCCTCTATCAATGAGTGCTACCTACATAGCTGATACTCTAAAAATGGCCTTAGATTGATGTAGTTTTTACCTATGTGTTGGCTTATGTGTGAATCATGAAATATGTGGAAAGTAAGAACAACTATGACCTAACTTGTAACTTGGAAAATATAGCTATTGGATTGTTCATTTAGTACTTTAGACCTAATATGTGTTATCCCTATGGTTGATATGAAAATAAGATAAAATAGGGAAGCTTTGCTTTATTGAGTGCTTGATTGATTGCTTTGATAGGTTGTCTTAGATCCTTTCTAAGTGTATGCTAGGTGAAGAATGAATGAGGGTTGATCTTGTATTTATATCAATCCCTTGGGAGAATAAACTTGCATTAAAGCACTTCGGTCGACCATTATGATATGTTTCATTTGAAAATTAGATGACTTTAGGGCACTAAAACTTGCATTAGAGTAAGACACCTATGTTCATGTATGTGTCTATTTGGGACATTAGTGTCCCAGAAATAAGAAAGTAGGTACAGGCTCAAAAATTTTAAAATTGGAAGATAAGTAAGTTTTAAGCATTTTAGGCAAGATATAAGGTATAGGTCATCAACATAAGACTGGTCAGACCAAGAGATAGGCCAAAGGGCACAAGGTAAAGCAAATGCAATACTTCTGAAAGTGAGAAAGGTCTAGAACTACAAGGAACAACCAAGGTCTAAGTTTGCCAAGTATACAAGACTAAGGTGCTATATAATCTATAAATATCATCTACATTCATCCCACTTTTAATTTAATAATGAAATTACTAGTTTAAATGAGAATAAATGCATACATAGGTGTGTGTAACACACCTTGCCTTTGCTTGAGTCCAACTTGAGTGCTTTTTTCTAGTGACTGACCTACAACCAAGAGCATGTTACAGTACATAATCAATGCACATAATCTGAAATTAAAAATATTTTAAATGATTTAAATTGAAAGAGTAATGTTTAGGAGTACACATGTGTATTGATGTAATTGCCTTGCCTATTGGCAAGTTGATTTTAAATATATATCATTTTAAGGCTCTAAAATTGAGATTAATACACACACACACACATGGAAAGTGCATATATCTAAGGAGATAGAGAGAAAGAGAGATTGGAAGGCACATACCCCCAACCTTAGAGAAAAGGTGAGTTGCCACCTAGTAATTGATGTTAGTTCAATTATGCAACTCAATCATACTTATAACTTGGTGAGTATGAGTGAACAAAGTCAAATTATACTATAAAATGGTAAGGTTGGATGATATAATTAAGTCCAACCTGAAAACTTGGTAAGATTAAGTGATTTAATCATCTCAACCTTACCAAAAATGAAACAACTACTATAGTAGATTAGCTCAATACAGTCTATAAAATTCCATTCTAGTGGCTAATGATAGTCCCTTAGAGTGTTTTTAAATCTGAAATTGATTTGTATTTTTTAATATTAGGTACACATTGCATAACATATGCACCTTAGATATGTCTCATGTTGAAACTATGTATAATAATGGTACCAATGTATATAATTTTTCCACAACTATGAATTTGAATTATATAATTGTGTGCTTTGGCCAATTCATAAATTATGTGTGGAGAACATTTTTCCAAAGCATGTCCCCACTATATATGTATAAATCTAAAATTTGAAATAAGTGCTAATTTGGAGGACATGTTTCCAAAACATGCCCTCCAATGAATTTGGGTGTTCCTAATATTGAATAAGTGTGGAGAACATGCTTCCAAAACATTCCCCTACTGAATCTAAAAACTGTTCCAAATTTGAATAAGTGGAGAAAACATGCTTCTAAAACATTCCTCACTAAATCTAGGAACTAATATAAGTACCAATGTGCAGGAAATATTTCCAAAACATGTCCCCGTTAAATTTGTGTGTGTCAAGGATTGAATAAGTGTGGAGAGCATGCTTCTAAAGCATGCCCCCATTGAATATAAAAGCTATGATAAATGTGGATAACATGACTCTATGAAATTATCCCAATGACATGCCCCTCTTCTAAGGTGAGGGGAGAATAGAAATTGGTAGTTACCTCACCTCAAAAGGATTAAACAATTGAATAATATGTGAATGTAACCATGTAGCATATAGAAAAAACATGTCTAGGTAAATGTAACATTGAAGCATATAGAACAATGTGATCACATGAAGGCCTAAGATGCATGATAAATATTATGAAAATGTTTATATAGTAAAAGTATAAGCTCAATAAGAAAACCAAGTGCACACACAAGAGCACTCAAAATCAAGTCAACATATAATGGTCCTAGAAGGCTGTAAATAAGGGGCATGTTTAAATGTTGCACAATTAAAGGGACATGACCTCGTTAAATGTTCACAAAATTAATAATGGCATATTTAAATTTTCATACAATAAACAATGACATGTTTAAATGTCAAAGAAAACACACATGGGCAAGAGGCCTGCAAACACATGAGCATTTTCAAATTCTCAAATAAGCAAGATAATAGAAAGGCAAGGCACTCAAGGAAGTACATATAGGAGAGCATAAGCACCAACATAAACATATCATAGTATCCTATGGATCAAATGTGTTAGCAAAAAATTCAAGTGCATAGCATATCAAGTACCTTGTGAAAGATATAATCATAGATAAAGTCATGTGTAAGTACATATATGAACTCAAAACATAATAATTTAAAATGACCATAGAATGATATAACTTATAATTATCATGATCATAGAGGTGAATTCCCCCAATGTCCATATGAAATGAGTAGAGGGAAGGCCCAACATCTAAAATAAGAATAGATCATGTATCTATGTATGCATATATCACTCATGTAGAAGTGTGACACACATGTATATAAGAGTAGCTGATATGTCATCCATTAACATGGAACTAACACATAGATGACAAGGAGCCAATAGAGTATGTAGGTGCCAAAAATATTTTTGGATATTTGAATGTTTTTTTTTATTTTTTTGGTATTTTTAGAATATTTGAAGAGGAAAGATCATCCTATGATCCCATATAAAGAATGGTCATATGTATCTTCCTAATTATAAATAGATGCAAGGAATTTGTGGTACTACCAAGAAGCATGTATAGGTAAAATATCTATCATTGTAGTGTTTATGATGCTTTGTGTATGTATAATAGGACTTAATGATCGTGAAGGGACAATAGGAATAGTAGGGGTTCATGGGACCCATCTTTGTGTGCTTTGTGGCTCCTTTGGAATAATAATAGTAGAAACATGTTTAGATGTTCTGGATGTCTAAATTTGGTGTGTAATATAATATGGGGATTCCATGGAATCCACTATATGTTTTTGATGTAGTGGTCTCTCAAGTACTAGTTGCATAATAAAGGCGATTGCATGTTGCTTACCCTTTTGTGGTGGACTAACCTTAGTAGGTTTGATAGTTAGTTGCCTGGGTATAAATTTTTCTTGTTCAAAAAGATGCTCATATGGGATTCCAAAAATTATAATTACTCAATTGGCATGAATGTACTTAACACACCAATGCACTATATAAAATACTACTCAAAGTGTATGGGTTCAAGGTCTTCCCAATAACATATCAAAGATTCTTGTGGAAGGTATAACTGAAAAGGTAGTAGCCACACATGTGTGACTGATCTATAAAGGTAGGTCAATATCACTAAGGAGCTTCTAGGAGGTTCCATTGAATTTTATAACTAATTTAGTATAGGGATACAAATCATGATGAGTATAACCCATATACATAAATAATGGCATGGTGCAAACATTTTCACTTGCACCATTATCAATCATAACATTGTATATAGGTTGGTAATCAAGGAATGCTTGAATGAATAAAGAATGAATAACAAAATCATCATCCTTAATATTAGTGTCATCACAATTAATATAAGGTCTCTAAACCATAGGAGGTATATGTCGAGTATAAATACCAATAATCCCATCTAATGGGTGCCCATAATGTGATGAAGAAGGATGTGCATTATATGCCATTTTCACTTCTAGTTCCTTTTTAGAATGGTCTTGTATAGGATTATTAAATATTTTCTATTTTTGGTGATCACCAGGTTATAAACAATATTCTTTGGGTGAATCATCAAAGATAATCTTTTAGTCATTAATAAGTCTTGGATTTTATGCTTCAAGGTAAAACATTTGTTCATAAAGTGTACTGGTCCATGGTGATAATCATAATAAGCATTGACATCATATCTTTTGGGTAGAGGTTAATTCATATAAACCTATATAGGATGAGGGAGAGAAATAAGATGACACCCTAATAGATGTGGGAGTAATAAAATAAGAGACTCAAGTATGTAAATTGTCCCCTAGGTGCATTCCATAAGACAAGATGATTAGGCTATTGTGAAACTGTGTTAACCATGGTTGTTTCTTTCTTTTTAGGCTTAGGAGGTTTTACCTTATAACTTATTTTGATTGTAAACTTGGTATTGGGTGTAGATGAAACTGGTAAGTTTGTTACATACTCAAGCTTATTCAATGAAATAAGCTTCATTTCATGGTCCCATAAAACATGGCATAAGTCATCAAAAGATTTAAACTTTTTGAAAATAATGGACACATTTAAAGGATCAAGCAAATTTTGCTTGAATATGTCTTGCAATTCCTTATCTGCCATAGGATTAGTCATTTTAGCTAACATTATCTTGTACCTCAAGACATATTCATTGATATGTTCATTTTTTCCTTGTTTAATTTTAGAAATTTGAGCATAGAAAATATTTTTGAAAATATTAATGGAAAAGCATGCTAAAAAATGATCTATAAGAGGTTTTAATGCTTTTACATATTGGAGAGGTAAACCATAGAACCACCTCAAATCATAGTTCTTGAGGCTTCTTGGGAATAATTTGGTCAATTTTTCATCATTTGAGGCATAATCAAGGCATGCCACATAAAGGGATCAAAGATGTTGTTCAGGACACCCTTGCTATCATAAAATGTGAACTTAAGTGCAAAAAAACTAGTTAGCAAAGAGTGAAAAGATATCTCAAGTGCAAGAGTGTTATGTAACGCATCTTGGGAATCAATAGCATGAGGAGACTTTACAGAATTTTGTTTGATATTTGTAACCTTGTCCCCCAAGGTATTTATAACTTGAAGGAGTGTTTTAACTCTGAACGCATTAGGATTCAGATTAGCAAGTTGAGTAGCCACCAAAGAGGATGTAATCATGGTTTGAATAGGCATAGAAATTGGTATTTGAGTTGAAACATTTGTTAGCCCCTTGGTAGATGTAGCAATAGTAGTTTTAGGAAACAAAGGTTGAAGTACATATCTCATGCCCCTATTATAAGTATTAGGTTGTAATGCGTTCAAGGGAAGGGTTGTTGGTATATGGTGATGACTTATAGTTCTAATAGTATGATCAATAAATGGACCTATTTTGATCTGTAAACTGAAAAATACAAGTGTATTACATTCGAAAATCACTTGTTCATGTTTATGAGATCCTTCAAATTTTCACTTTCTTGTGTTTAATTTTGCATAAAGAAAGTAAAATCAGAATTAAAATGAATATTAGAATGCAATAATAATCAGATAAAATCAAAGATAACACCAACAAGTTGATAACGGAGTTCAGCTTCAATAGCCTACATCTCCAGGTCTGCCCAATGGTGAGGACCGTTCTATTAAAATGCTGCAACAAATGGCTTCAAAACCTTTACAAATCTTCAATTTCACCTTCTATGATCTTTATATGCCTGAAAATATTTCTCTTAGACCTGAAAACAAAAGCCCAAGGATGTACAAGACAAAAACAAGGCTCTAATCCTCTTAATTTTCTTACACAATCAGAAATCCATGTCAAAACAAATAAAAATAACTCCCTTTTATAACATTTCAGCCACCGTGGCTGAAGCGGTCAAGGCTATTCAATTTTGGGTGACTGGTCAGGGGTTCAAACCTCCTCCCACCTTTCTAGGTGCCTTGACTCCTTCTTGGGAGCCAAGTTTGAATATTTCCTTGGGTGGCATGATAGACATGGCAAGGTGGCTTGGCATGCTTGAAAATTTCAAATAACTTGTGATAAATAACACCTAACCAAATTTTCCCCCCTAATTATTTGCCACATGTCAAATGGAGATTGGTCCACTTGGCATTCCTCCATTGAGCCATGTCACTTTTGACATACCTGTCTCATGATTTCTTCAACTGGCTATATCTTGAGCATCTGGACTCCATTTTTTGAATCGTGAAAAGTGTCAAAAAGCTCTCGATGAGTACTACAATTGGAAAATGATTTAAATTGAATTTGAAAAATTTTGCAAAATAGAATGATACATGGATCCACCTGCATCATTCCTCCCCACTGGGAACTTTTGGACCTCTGAAAGTTGAAATTAATTGGTAATGAGGTGAGGGTATTTTTCCCTCACCTTTCTGACTTTAGTCCATCTAGCCTTGCTTGGGTGCATCCCTTTGAGACCAACATGAAGATATTCAACATTACCTCTTCGCAAAGTCCGCATATTCCTGTCAAGTATAATATCTTCCTACAATTCTGTTAGATATTCAGGAGAAAAAACATCAACAGAAGGAATGGATACACTTTCATCATGATCAATGATCATTGGAGGCTCATACAATTTCAAATTTTCCACATTTACAATTGAATAAATCTGCATGTAAGATGGTAAATCTAATCGAAAAGCATTTGTGCCAATTTTTTTTATTATCTGAAAAGGACCATACCGGATTGGTTTCAACTTTTTACCTTCACCTGTCAGTTTTTCCTTACTAATGTGAAGCCATACCATATCACCTACAACAAATTCGTGATCAATACGGTGTTTGTCATGCCTGGCTTTATACTTGTCTTGACTTTTCTCCAATTGAGTACGAACAGCCTGATGAATGAGTTGTATTTGTTCAATGAAGTTCTTGGCTCTAATGGCTTTTTTTGGTTCACCAACAGCTGTATCCTATCCATAGCAAACATCTAGAGGAGATTTAGGCAAGTATCCATAACAAACTTCAAATGGAGATTTCATAGTAGAAGAATGAAGTGCCTGGTTATATGCATGTTGTATGTAACACAATTGTTCATCCCATAACTTTGGATTTTTATTGCTATAACCCCTAAGCAAATGTACCACAGTGCGGTTCACAACCTCTGTTTGTTCGTCAGTTTGTGGATGAAATGCAGTGCTATTTTTTAATTTAGTGTCCATTAGTCCCCACAAAGTTGACCAAAACTCCCTAATAAATCGAGAATCTCGATCAGAAATAACTAAAGTAGGCAAACCAAAATGAACCCATATATGTTTAAAGAACAAATATGCAGTGCCTTCGCCAGTAATCTGCTTAGTGCAAGGAATCAAAACACACATTTTGCTAAATCTATCCACAACCACATATAAATAGTCATGTTTTCTTTGTGTCATAGGCAATCCCCCCACAAAATCCATAGAGATACTTTCCCAGGGGCGAGTTGGAACAGGTAGAGGAGTGTAAAGTCCCAATTTCCTGTTACTAGGTTTACTTGTGGCACAAAGAGTACATCCTCTTATATATTTAGCAACATTTTCCTGCATACGAGGCCAATAACAATACATTTTCAAATGTGCAACCGTTTTAGCAACTCCAAAATGACCAAAAATAAGAGAAGTATGTGCTTCTCTAATCATGTGCACCCTCTCATTTTGAGGAATACATAGTTTACCCAAATGATACAAAAGATCATTGTGTACATGATAGTCTAATTCTTCTACTTGTCTACTACTCATCAAGTCTTTATAAACATCCTAAAAATCAATATCATTCACATATTGTTCTTTATAACTTTCATGAGACAAAGAACCATGTTGTAAAAGAATAGATGCAACAACCATAGGAGGCCTAGTTAGCATATCTGCAACCTTATTCTGAATTCCTTTTTTATACTTGATCACAAGATGAAATTGTTGTAAGAAACCCATCCAATGAAAATGTCTAGACTGTTGTAGCTTAGTTTGTGATTGGAGATACTGTAAGGGCTGATGATCTGTATGTATTATTATTTCTTTGCCCATTAAGTAATGTTTCCATTTTTTAACACTTTGAACCAACGCATACAATTCCTTATCATAAGTTGGATATTTTCTTACTGCATTTGTAAAGGTTTCAGAATGATAACAAACGGGTTTCTTACCTTGCATTAAAATAGCTCCCATAACATACTTACTTGCATCTATCTCGATCTCAAATGGTTGTTGTATATCAGGAAGTGCCAAGACCGGAGCAGTACTTATCTTTTCTTTCAAAGTATCGAAGGCTTTTTGATGTTTGCCTCCCCACTGAAAGACCTATTTCACACTTGTCAAAGAATGCAAAGGTGATGCAATATATGAAAATTGAGCAATAAACTTCCTCCAAAACTATACTGCACCAAGAAAACTCCTAATCTTAGTTGTGTTAGTGGGTGTAGGCCAATTAACAATAACTGCCACTTTTGCAAGATCAATTTTCAATTTACCATGTCCTACAATGTAACCCAAGTATATCAAAGAGGTCTTGCCAAATTCACATTTTGACATTTTAAGATAGAGTTTTTCCCTTCGTAATGCATCCATGACTTTCTTAATGTGGATCACATGCTCTTCCCATGACTTGATGAAAATCAATATATCATCTAAGTAAACTATAACAAAATCATCAAGGAACTGTCTAAAAACATCATTCATCAATCTCATGAATGTAGCTAGGACATTACACAACCCGAAAGGCATAACAAGCCATTCAAACAATCCCTGTTTTGTCTTAAAGGCAGTTTTCCATACATCACCTTCATTAATTCTTACTTGATGATATCCACTTCTCAAATCCAGTTTAGTGAAATAAATAGCATGTTTTAATTGATCCAACAAATCATCTATACGAGGAAGAGGGTAATGATTCTTAATAGTAATTTTGTTTAAAGCACGAAAATCAACACACATTCACCAAGTGCCATCTTTCTTTGGCACCAAAATAATTGGCAAACCAACAGGAGATGAACTTAGATGAATAACACCTCTATCTAATAGATCCATTACCTATTTCTTGATTTCCTCATTTTCCACCACTGATAACCTGTACATGCCAATGTTAGGGAAAGGAGAATCCTGTAATAGCTGAATTTCATGTTGAACTCCCATTTTAGGAGGTAAGCCCTTAGGATCCTAAAATACATCATCGTAAGTAGAAATGATTTCAACCAATTCATTCTTGTGTCTAGGATCACACTTTTCCAAAGCTTGAGTATATTCTTTTTCCTTAGACTTAATCAACATGAGACAAAAATTCTTGCTTGAATGATCTAGTCTTTTCATTTGCCCTACTGTAACCAAGGAAAGACTTGTTCTAATGTGATGTGCTCTAACTATATATTCAATGCCATCCTTAACAAGCAAGTACTTATTCTCCTCTCTATAGAAGATCGCTTTTCTATCATAAAGATATGGGCTTCCCAAAACAATCCCACATATGTCCAATGGAACAACATCCAATTCAACCTCATATACAAACTTGGATGTAATGGCAAACCTTAGCCTACAAGTTTGTGAGACTTGTAGCTTTGCATTGTCACACACCCAACCTAGTGGATAAGGCTTCAGATGGGGATTGGTTTGTAAGCCTAGCTTCTTAACAACCTCTTTAGAAATTAAATTTGCTTGTGAACCACTATCAAATAAAGTGTCAATCTTAGTATGCTTTGAAACAACTCTAATGTGGAACAATTCATTTCTTTTCTTATCAACATGCACAAAATTCTGTCTAGAAGAAGATGCATCATTTGATGACTTAGTGCTAGAAACTAAAAGAGAAAAATCATTATGTAAACCTATAGCTGTGATCTTAGTTTCATCACCTGAATCTGATCCTAAGTCCTGAACCATAGCATTAGCCTTCTTTTCTTTCTTTTGAAACTTTTTAGGCCTTAACTCAGGATGTAGTTTCCAACACTTAGACTCATCATGATTTTTCTTGCAATGATTACAAAATGGTTTTCCTTCTTCTTATTTTTTAACAGTATAAGTGGATTTCTGTTTACCCTTTCCTGATGAACTTTCCCCTTTGGAATGCTTAACATTAGATTGCTTACTTTTTACTTTAGGAAAAGATTCTTTTGTTTATTTTCCTCTAGCCTCTAAATGAGTGGCTTGAACACATACTGCATCTAAATTAGTGGGATTGAACATAAGAATCATATGTCTTAAGTAACTATGAAACCCACCTATATATTTTAGCAGTGTTTCTTGTGTGTATAGAGGAACATTCAAAAGTAAAGCTTTTTTCCTAAAATCTTGTGTATAATCTTGAACACTTTGGCCTTTTCCTTGTCTAAAACTTTGCCAATCCATCATGGCTTGTTGCATATAGCCTAAAGGATAGAATTGCTTTCTGAGTTCTTCAATAAATTCATTACAAGTAGAAATTGAGTTACATTTTTGAAGCTTGGATTCCTTCAACTTACTCTCCCACCAGATGAGAGCTATACCTCCCATACGAAGAGTAGCCAAATAAATTTTTGACTCATCCCCTGCAATCTTTTGGACTCTACAATAAACTTCAATCTGCTTGACCCAGTTATCCAACTTTTTGGCATTAACTTCACCATTAAACATTGGTAATTCAAACTTAATATTCAATTTTAGTGAAGGGAGTGTTTTCACAATTTTTTTACCGTCATATGATGGAAAAGGTTTTTCGGTTTCTTTACCTTTTGATTCTCGTGAATCACCTTTTTTTTCATTCTCAAATTTCCTTTGTTTGTCATGGTATAGTTCCTTAACCATGCTTCTCATGTCCATGAAAGCTCGACGAAAAGCTTGTTCGGATTCCATCTCTTCTTCAGCCATCCTTGAAGCACACCTTAAACCAGTCTCTGGATTATACTCAACAAGTTTTCCTTCACCCTTTTGGGATTTAGACCTTGTCAACATACACTAGCAATCACTATTAAATAACAACCGCTCTGATACCAAAAATCTGATCTGTAAACTGAAAAATACAAGTGTATTACATTCGAAAATCATTTGTTCATGTTTATGAGATCCTTCAAATTTTCACTTTCTTGTGTTTAATTTTGCATAAAAAAAGTAAAATTAGAATTAAAATGAAGATTAGAATGCAATAATAATCAAAGAAAATCAAAGATAACACCAACAAGTTGATAATGGAGTTCAGCTTCAATAGCCTACATCTCCGGGTTCGCCCAATGGTGAGGACCGTTCTATTAAAATGCTGCAACAAATGGCTTCAAAACTTTTACAAATCTTCAATTTTGCCTTCTCTGATCTTTATATGCCTGCAAATATTTCTATTAGACCTGAAAATAAAAGCCCAAGGCCCGTACAAGGCAAAAACAAGGCTCTAATCCTCTTAATTTTCTTTACACAGTCAGAAATCCATGTCAAAACAAGTAAAAATAACTCCCTTTTATAACATTTTCAGCCACCGTGGCTGAAGCGGTCAAAGCTATTCAATTTTGGGCGGCAGGTCAAGGGTTCAAACCTCCTCCCACCTTTCTAGGCGCCTTGACTCCTTCTTGGGCACCAAGTTTGAATATTTCCTTGGGTGGCGTGATTGACATGGCAAGGTGGCGTAGCATGCTTGAAAATTTCAAATACAATGTGATAAATAACACCTAACCAAAATTTCCCCCTAATTATTTTCCACATGTCAAATGAATATTGGTCCACTTGGCATTCCTCCATTGAGCCACGTCACTTTTGACATACCTGTCGCATGATTTCTTCAACTGGCTGTATCTTGAGCATCCAGACTCCATTTTTCAAACCACAAAAAGCACTGAAAAGATCTCAATGAGTACTATAATGTGAAAATGATTTGAACTAAATTTGAAAAATTTTGCAAAATAGAACAGTACATGGATCCACCTAGATCATTTTTGGTCATCTACGCTTTTTGCTTTCTTAGTTTATAAAATGGTTTTTAGGATTTCACCAAGATCTTTAGGGTTTTGATAGATACACTCATGAAAACAATGCAATTGCTTGTACTTGCTCATGATTTATTTGTTCATGTGCATTGGTTTCATTAGACTTATGATTTTCATTATCAGAATCTTCTTCTATGATAACCTCATCAATATATTTTTCATTCTCAACATTGGTATCGTCATGATCCATAGGATTAGATTCCTCATTAGTTTGAGACATCTTAGGTGGTGGGAGGGGAAGCTCAATGTGTTCAATGGGCACACCTCCCAATCTAGGGCTACAACTAGGTTGCATGTAAAATAATATAAGCATGAAATAAAAAAGTACAACAATCCAATACCCTATTTGAGTGAAAACTCTAAGAATCATAAATATTTGCATTCATACGAATTGGGTTCACCAAATATAAACCCTACTTTTTTAGACTGGGGTTATCTATGGTAAAAGGAGATAGAGATAACTTAAGGTACAAGGGTAATAAATTATCTCTATGTTAGGTCAATTAGATGCTAAAATCATATACTAGATAGATTAAAAATAGTAAGTATAGTTATGCTAGATATGGAAATGACCAAAAATTAATATACTTAGCTAGTTTTGACGCTGACATAATTATAGATCTGGAACAGATAGAAAGTAGAATGAAAGAGGGTTTTGGAATAATCACCAAATTATAGATTGAGTGCCTTTGAAGCTGCGAACACTAGCATCAGTTTGGGATGGTTGTGTCAATGTTATTGTCTGAACCTGACATAGGTGTCTTATATATAATACTTATTGGAAAAGTATGTAACCACTTGGATGCTTATGGGTTTGAATTCACCTTGCTTTAGTGCATTCAGATTTGAGTCATAGAGTATCGCTCCTTATAAAATTTTAAAACCCTAGTTTTTTATCTTCATAGTGACCTTAGAGAAAAATGGGTTAGTAGACACATGGTGTCGAGCTAATCCCAAAGACCCCTTTGTCAATGAGTATTACCTACATAGCCAATACTCCGAAGAGGGCTTTAGACTGATGTAGTTCTCCCCTACTTGTTGTCTTGTGTGTGAAACATGTAATATGTGGAAAGCAAATACAATAGTGACCTAGCTTGTAACTTAGAAAATATAGCTCTTGGGTTGCTCCTTTAGTACTTCAAACCTATGTATGTGTTATCCCTATAACTGATATGAAAATAGGTGAAAATAGGGAAGCTTTGCTTTATTGAGTGTTTTAATAAGTTGTCTTAGGTCTTTTCTAGGTGTATGCTAGGTGAGGAATAAATGAAGGTTAATCTTGTATTTATATCAGTCACTTTGGAAAAGTAACTTGCATTGAAGCACTTAGGCAGACCATTAGGATATGTTTCATTAACAAATTATATGACTTTAGGGCACTAGACACTTGCGTTGGAGCAGAACACGTGTCAACATAGATGTCTATCTAGGATGTTAGTGTCCAAAGAACAAGAAAGTAGGTACTTGCTCAGAACTTGCAGAGGTGGAAGATAAGCAGGTTTTAAGTATTCTAGATAAGATAGAAGGTATGGGTCATCAACATAACATTGGTCAGACTAAGAGATAGGCCAAAGGGCACAAAGTAGAGCAAATGCGATACTTATGAAAGTAAAAAAAGTTAAGAATTAAGAGAAACAACTATGGTCTGAGTTTACCAAGTATACAAGACTGAGGTGTTATATAATTCATAAATATTGCCTACAATATATAGAAAAACTAGTTTTACTTTATATATATATGAAAGCTAGTTTTATTTTGTATAGTATGAAAACTATATTTTAACTTTTCTTTTGAATTTTTGTTACAAATGAATTTTTGACTTTATATTTAGTAGATGATAACATTTTCTTCTTCTTTTATTTTGCTCGTTATTATTGTAATACAAACCATATATTATCCCCTCATTTTACTTATTTAAAACAAAAAAAAAAAAAAAATACATTATTTTACATATAGTAATATAACTCCATATAACTCCTACAAAAAGAAAATAAATATTAAAAAAAGTGGTAATCCTTTATAATTTTTTGTGGGGATGGGGGATAGTCTACCCAAAATTCCACTTTCGAGACATAGTTTTACAAAAAAATCTAATTGTATTTTACAACAGAATAAAGTAAGTTGAAAACAGAGATTCGCACCGCGACGGACAATTAATCTTTTATTATTTTTTTCGGCGCGCTAATAATAACGGGTGAAGACGGAGATTCGAACTGGGGACGGAGTTGAAGGCAAGTAGCCCTTGAAACTCCCATGAAGACGTCTTCCGGAAGAAATGTCCTCGTTTGCTTCTCATAAGAATACCAGACCAGCAATGAAGCATAGCCAAGAGACGCATACAATCACAACGTGTCAACTGTAACCCACGGAGGCACAACACAATCATGGCCCACTCCCGGACGATTTAGCTTGCTCCCGAAGGCATGGACACAGGATAATGGACTCCAAATTAACATAACCTCCGGGGATATAGTTGACTCCATTACCAACTTTTTAATATCAACGTTCACCACGACAGTCCTCCATGGATAATGGGCACCAACCATTACCAACTTTTTAATATCAACGTTCAACACGACAGTCCTCCATGGATAATGGGCACCAAATTCCAAATTAACATAACCCCCGTGACTGATAAGATGGAATATAGTCGACTCCATTACCATATTTTTAATGTGATTTTTTCCATTCAACCTTCCACATCTTATGATTTAATTCATGCAGTTGTCAAAAAAAAAAACTATCTTTGACATTCATAGCAGGACGCAACAATTAGTTTTTTTTTTTTTTCATACAACCGATGCACATCTTCACCGGCATAATTTTTTTATTTTTTTTCTTGGGTCGTTGTGCCAATTTCCAACACTGCAACGCACCTAAGGGACCATCATCTATATAACTTCCCACAACTATCTTCTCCTTATAATTCTCGGAAAGCTGCAATCGTTTTTGGGGAAACATTTCAAAAGGTGTTATTTTCAAGAATGTCACACACAACTCGTTTCGATCTCGAGGGCATTTACAGCCCTTCAGAGCAGAAAGCACAGATCCAGGGACTGGAGCAAACCTTGCCAGGAATTGTCCATGTTGAATTCAATATGGAAACAAAACGGATCGCATTCCAGCATCACCCAAGCACAAGGGTTACCCTCATGGGTATATATTTTCAATATTCTATTCTTGCATATTCTCCTGTTTTGCTTTTCCTTTCTTGGATCAGGGTTTTGTTTTTAATAGATATGGTGGCATCACAAAACTTGTTTGGGGGTTTTCAGGTCTAGGCCACGCAGATACCCACATATGCTTAATATCCTATTCCGCACATCCTTTTCTGTTTTGCATTTCCTTTACTTCCATTTCTCAGATCTTAACCTTCCTCTCCAATAGAGGGAAAAAATGTGGGATTTAATATTAATAAAAATGGTTTCTGCAGAAAACAAATTAGTGGGTTTAATTTTTTACAGGTTTTTATATCCTAACAATAATCTCCTATTAAATGACATGATGGAATTTGTTTTGTGCATGTGTACTGCAGAAGATGCTTTGAGAAAGCTGGGTTTGCAGCCCACTCTCAATATCCAAATAGAAAGAGACTGATGATGGATGGTAAGCCAGACCTTCCCATTTAAATAAATAAAATTAAATTAAAGAGTCCTCGATGTATAATAACTTCTGTACCCACCCGTTACAAAGGTCCTCCCTGCTCTGTTTGTGTTTAACGATTTTTCTTTAAAGTCATTGGTTTTATTTATATGTCCTGTTCAGTGAATATATTATGATTCCGCTGTTTCTATTTAATGATTCTTTTATGAAGTCCTCTGTTTCTGTTTTGCTGATAATTCATAGCAGGGTTGAGGGTCTAAGCCTAATTATCAAGGATCAAATTTGAAGGGCTAGACCAAATTTCAATGAATTCCCCTGTTTCGGATTATTTTATGATTCCCCTGTTTCTATTTAATGATTCTTGTATGAAGTTCTCTGTTTCTGTTTGCTGATTATTCCCAATGGGGCTGAGGGTCTAGCCCAAATATTAGTGATCAAATTTTGTAGGACTGGTCCAAATTTGAATAAGAAGAGCATATATTCCAGCAGCGCTTTCATGATGAAAAGTTGTATAAATATTTACACTTCACATGACGAGTAAATCAAGTACACAATAAAAATCCACATCATTTGTGAATCCAAGTGGTAGTTCTTCACCCTCATTAATAATGGTCTTTGCAAGCCCTCCTTCAGAAGCGACACCAAGCAATCCAAAATATGAATCTTATTTTGTTACTTCTGGAAGACTGGCAGAATTTTTAAGGCTGGCGTTGCTCTCCATCTTATGAAAGAAAATCGACCATTCATGCTGAAGGAAGCCCTGGGTCGTGAGATATGGATCTTAGGCACATACCACCAATCCTTATATTTACTCTGTAACCACCATACATAGGGTCATGAGATTTGGATCTTAAGCACATACCACCAATCCTTATATTTACTCTGTAACCACCATACATAGAATAGATTGGAAAAGATCTAAAAGTTGTATTACGTTTCCCACAGAGCGGAGAACTCCTAGAATAGGAGAGTAGTGTAAAGGTAACACTGAAGGTAATGTTTTAAGTCACCACCAAGTGAAACACCACTTTGGTCTATGAGATCCCTTGTGGAAGCCCACAACGAAACTATTTTCCACTTATATTATGCATTGTTCAAAATTTGTATTCCTGGGGTTTGACCTCAGTGCCAAGCTTGGCAGTAAACTCGAACTTGTCAATCCAAGCTCAGTTGTATACAAAGTAGTAGCATATTGCTGACAATCAACAAGAAAAAATGCAGATCAGAGAGAGCAGTTTACAAGAAAAAATGCAGAGCAGAGAGAGTAGGATTTCTAAGTCAACAACATGTTGCTAACGTTTTGAGAGGGAACGCAGTAGTTTTGAATCCATATTAGCATATCATCAAGAACTTGCGGCAGAGCATGCCGCAAGTGGAATTCAATACTTACCTTGACTAACAAACCCAACATGGTCTTCTTAACAAGAATTCTTACAAGCTAAACAGACCCTCTCATGAAACCATGGATTCAGTATTGCACCAGTAACAAGTGCATTCCCAATCAACCTCTTACAAATCCTTATAAAAATTGAAAGATTGCTGATAAGCCCCCTTGCTTTTATGGCCAAAATCCTAAGTTCCCATCTTTTTCCCACCCAAAACAGAACTTAGTCATATTGATGCACATGCAAGGAGCAAACAGACCTGCTAAAAAACTAATACATCTTTTGTTCCATTTTTCAAAAGTTTGCTTCACCTATTACATCCCTAGTTGATTCAACTCATGCTTGGGCCATCCCACCTGAGAATCCTGCCATCACTGACTCCTGTATAAGGACCTCTGCCATCATTATCAAATGTCAAGCGCCCTGGACCAACTGCATCATCAACCACAGCTGCAATCTCTGCATTCTTCAGCCTCTCTGGGTTGGGACGAAAGCGGGTGAAGTTGGGTTGGTTTGAATGATAAATTTGGTTGCTGTCATAGAAGGCTAATTCCTAATGGGTCTGTTCCAATGAAAATGGCCACCAATGCAATCGCTACAGAAAGTAGAAAAGTCATATTAGCTGTAGCCATTTTCATGAAGTTTCATTTTCGCTTTCAAGTGTTTTCCTGGGCAGTGGTTTAAAAAGAGATGAGATGGTTACTGTTTCTTTCAAATTATGGTGTAAGGGCCGGCCTTTCAACCATTTATAATGTTGGTTGTGACTGGTTAGTCCAATGAATGTTGTCGCTAATGGCTCTATACATAGGCATAGTAACTGAATTCAGTTGAATTTATATCTTAATATCCAATGATGGCTAATGGGACTGCAAATTGTTTATAAGCGCAGGCCATTGTAACTTACAGAGGCTGCCAAGTTACCCACCGCCCAATGCCAACGCCAAATTCCAATGCCAATGCGGCAAAATGCAATTATATACATGATACTGTTTTTTATAGTACAGGCTTTTACAGATGTGTCTGATTCTAAATCTGTTTGGTAGATTTTGGACATTCTGGAGGCCATATACTGTATGGATCTTTATAATTTTGTAAATTAATTATTTCTTATTTGTTCTGCAGGGTCGACTCTCAGGCGGATTACATACAAAATAGCCTCCTCTGTAAATTTAGTTTGCAGTGAAGTGAAAAACTGTGGGGCAAAGCTCTTAATTTGATCCTACAGACATGAATATATTTGAATCTACTGTTCTAATATGTATATTCTTAATTCCGTAATTGTGTGTCAGTAGTTTAGTTTACTATTTAAAATTGCTAATTTTTTAATTTTTTTTTAAGGTTGAAGCGGCAGGGCACGTTTTGCCTGGCCTTTGCCGTTGTGTCTTGATAGATGTGAAAAGGTCGTGGGCCAGGGGGCCACCCTATCTGTTTCATTCCTCCAACCCTGTTTGTCAACCCATGCAGAGTCGGCTGAGAACGACACTTCCCATTCCTAGCCAAAATCGGGACACAGGAGAGGTCCACTGTGTTTTAATAATGTTCCCTTCCCTACCCTACCCTACGGAATGAGAAAGGTCCGGACTCCGTATGGTTCGGTTGAGTCGTCTATAAACTGAGACCTTGACTCGGTTTAGAAGGGACCGCAGGCCACGGGCAATGATACCAAATCACGAAAATAAAATACCTTTATAAAGTACATTTGGTCTTGCCCTTAAAAGTTTTTAAAGTACGCCCGGACTCCGGAGAGATTTAATTGTGGCGTACGCGTCAATTTTTTAAATAAAGCAAAGTGCATATTAAAATATATACTGTCATAGGTTATAAGAATGACATGGGAAGAGGTATTTTTTTAAATGTAAAACACGACTCTGACCTCATTAAGGAATTGTGACCTTTTAGCATGCTATGAAGATTTATTAATTTTTAAATATACAGTTTATTTTATTTTTTATATATAAATTATGTTTTGAGTGTTGTTTTTTAAAAGAAGTTTTTAGAGTTGGAATATTAGGGGTTTTTTATATGGATAAAGGTGGATTAAATTTTTAGGGTACCAACCCTGCACATCAAGTAAATTTGTTATGACGATTATTTATTCAAAGTTACCCTTCAGAAAGTTAATGAGAGCACATATCTCAAGAATGAATGATAGAGAGATCCTAATAAAGTGTAGGATAAAATAGTTGTAAAATGAATGAAGTTTATTTTTAAGAATAATTGTGTGATAGATTTTTAATTTTAATATTTCGGATCATTACTTTTAATTTTTATCAAGGAAAAAAATAAGATGAAACGTGATGGAAAGTGATCCAAAAAGATTAAAAATCTATCACATAATTATTCTCAAAAACAAATTTTCATTTATTTATATGTACTTTGAAAACATAAAAATTTTAATTGTAAAATGTATATATATTTTATATTAAATTTTGTAATATAGATTTTGATTATAAAATTTGTTGTTTTATTTAGTTGTTTTTTTAAACATAGTGGTTAGGTTATGTACTTTCAAATTATTATTATATTTGATTTGATTCTGGATGGTGCATATAACAATCAAGTTGTTTTACTAATACACCTCCATCTTATTGGTGAAAGTTTGGGTACAATTTTTTTCATAATCAGAAAGTCCAAATAGTGGTGAATAATATTCCTAGCTATGCACTATGGAATGCCTCGTCGCATTGAACACAGGGTTCAATCCACTTGTCGACCCCATCGCATTGAAAACTGAACCAATTAACTCGTTGCATGTAGATACTTTTCACGAAAGTGTGCATACCTTACCTCCCACAGGATTAAAACATGTGACTTCTTTTTTGGGAGCACATATTCTTCACCATTAAACCAACTCAAATACACTCCTTTTTCCTAAATGTTATTCATTTACAAAATTCATATTTAAATAATATGAATTACTCTTTAATTGAATTATCAATATTTTTACTTACTACTTAATTTATATTTATGTATAAATCTATTTTATCATAATCCCATACAAAATTAAACTCTTTAATATATTATTCTTTCTTTATCTAAATCAATTTACCAACATAATAAGTTAAATTTAACTCTTAATACTTTTTTATTTATTCATTAATATTTAGAATCTTACACCATCTACTATGAAGACAATATATATCTACCAAAATTCTTGGGAATTTTTAACCAAAATTGACAGTCTTCACAAAATTTATAACGTATTTTATGAATTGAAAGTTAATATACATTCATACAGTTGTCAAATTTAGTCTCTTGTGAGTGATTTTTAGTTTTAAAAAATAAACATTTAATATCTGGGAGACTGGGATATGGGAATTCTCGCGGCGAGTCACCGGCGACGTCCTTCATCTTAATCAGAGAAGATCCTTTATTCTAGTGTCATCTCATTGTCTTTATAATTCAAAAGTATGCGTTGCCTTATTAAGACCGGGACCGGGTATATTTATTTGTTTGTCTTTATCGAAGAAAATGTGTTTCATCAGAGAAGATTCTTTCCTCATGTCATAATAATTTATATTTGAATAGCACATTGACATTTTCTATTTATTGAGTTTATAATGATATTTTTAACAAGTGGTTATGTCAACATTTTGAGGTAGGGGTCACATTTTTCCATATGGACTAAGCAGAATATAGTGAAGTGTTTCAAATGTGGATTGCTTGACAAACATTATGAACATAGGTCCTCCATGTCCTATTTCGAGATGTTACCCCCCACTATGTCCCTGATTCTTTTGATGTGAATTTCCCAATCCCTTTCCTCTATTTTCTAAACCATCATCTCCTTGTCTTTTTCAGGTCTTTTTACCTTCTTTTTTAGCCCTGTAAAATCACTCATAGACCATCTCATGAGAGGTTTCTACAAATCTAACTCCTCCTCAAGCTTAACCATCTTTCGTTGTTCCTTCAAATAGTCCTCCACATTGTTGAAAATTTCATTTTTGTTGATTTTATGAGGTCTTGAATCCTCATTAGGATTCTCCTTATTCTCATCATCAACCTTCCTCTTTCCATTTTCAGCTTCCCTAGGATTCTCTTTTTGATTAGCAACCACCTTTTTGTTTTCCTTTTCAGTCTTATCCACAACATGGTCAATGTTGGTCCCTGCCATATTAAGACTAGCCATCTTAATCCCAACTTTTGAATCAACCTTATCTACATTTCTCAACTTGCTCTTAATACCTTGGTTAGAGTGAAGATGACTTTTGTTACAATTTGCTTTTTGGGGTAGGTTACTAGTTCTATATTTGATCCAAATCTTCTGTGTTTTATGGTTGTCCTCTAAACTCTTGTGTAACTACCTTGGCCCACCCAATGGCACCTAGTTCATACCTTTAAAGTATTTATGTATCAAGAAAATTATTCCTTGATGTCTCAAGATAGAATATTTGTCCATTTTGACCTTATTTATAGTCTTTCCATGGATTGCAGGATAAAAAAAGGTATATTAATCGGAATGAAATGCCTAAAGTAGTTTACAAAAACAAAGTGAGACTAGTGCACAACATTGTACCTTACCTCTAGTACGATGCATTTCATAATGTATTTGACCATGTCCCCAAAAGGTTTGGGTAGAGAATCCCTATCAAAACCATTGTGAAGCTCTTTCAACTCTTCCCATTCCAACAGAAAATTGTTCCTTTTTTTAAAAAAAATCTCTTCTTATTTTGTATATTTTTTTCACCCTCACTTCTAACCTAGAAACATGCATAATCACATTCTCCATGATCTCTAACAGAACCCCATTAACCTTCAAAGTTCTATTTTTCCAAGCTTTGGAAAATCAGGCTGAGATGTGGTTATCTTAGCCCTCAATCCTGTACATAAAATTAGCCATTCCATTTGTTTGCAGAACCTACCATACCTCATGATCTTACTTAACCTCATCTAGCATCTTACGTTCAATTTTTTTTGGAAACCCATGTAAGCAAATTGGGTTCTATTCTAAAGCTTCCCCATGAACCAGAGTTTTTTGAAAGGCCCACAATGTAAAATATCACTTAAATCCCTCATGTCAATCCATAAATACTCATCATTACTCTTGCTCCACCCAATATATGAGTTTAATCTGATATGATGCCATTCATTATAATTCCATTTCATAGTACCATACATCCACTTAATGTAAAAGATCATAAAATTGAGCATGATGCCAATTAAAGGAATCCTCCCTACTTCTAAAAATAAACTAGCCCTTGTATTGTTGTAATCTATTTATGTTTGATTTTCAAAGTATGAGCTTCATCATCTATATTTTGATAGATATCTTGATGTATCTCCTCCCTATAAATCCATCTTTTAAAACTCATAGACACCACCCCTATGTTTGCAAACAAAATAACCACACCATTTCCTTCACGATAGACATGTTGGATTTTCACCTCTTGATAAGAATCAATGAGGGAAAGGGATTCATCCACAATTTGTTTATTGCTTCAGCTAATAATATTATTCATGTTCAAACATCTAACTATATTAAGAGAGAACATTGAATACCCACATATTTGGCTAACCTTAGACCCCATAAAGCAGCTAGGGCTTTGACCCAATGGTTAGATTGTACTCCCATATCTATAGCATAAGTAGAAACCAAATCTCCTTTTTCATTTCCATAATACCTCCTCATCCTGAGGGCCTTATATTTCCCTAAGAGGCACCATCCAAGTTAAATTTGTGCCAACATGAAGGCAAGATTTTCCATTTTATTTACTTTCTAATTTCAGTCCTTGGATCAATATTTATAATGTAGATGGTTGATTTGCTAGTTAATTTCCACTTATTTCACTGCTATCCAAATGGTTTCCATTTCACAAATGTATCACTCAAAAGTTTTCCAAAATTTCATTGAAGATTTTGATGGCTAGCACCAATCTTGAGAGCTTCCTCAACCTGAAGATTTTATTATTTCTTTCTCACCAAATGCCCCAAAAAACATGTGGAAGGGTGATAATCTAAATTTTATTCAAGTTATCATTTTTAAAAGGGCAAACCCAATATTTCCATAATTTTGAAATAGTTCCAAAGAAGACCCAAAGCACTTGAAATTTATCAAGAAAAAAGCTCCATACCTTAAAAGAGAAGGGACATTCAATGGAAATGTGGGGGATGGATTCATTGTCTTGTTCACACAAAGAGCATCTATTGATTATCATAAGAAATCTTTTCCTGAGGTTGTCTATGGTCAGTATCTTGTCTTTCATATCCATCCACAGAAAGAAAATCACTTTAGGCATTAGATACTTGTTCCATATTTTATCCCAAGAGTTCTCCATTCTTAGGATATTATCAATGAGTGAATACCCTGATTTAACTGGATAATGACCATTTACATAATCTTTCTATATCAATTCATCTTCTTTAATGATGTTTGGGATATGTTAAATTCTTAACAAATTATTGAGATTCACTAGAGTAATTATTTATTCATTATCAAGATTGTCAATGCTCAAAGTTTTCCAGCTTCTCATTCATTCATTAATCTACCAATAATCTTGCACAAGATTAACATACTTCCTTTTGATGCATTCCCCTATAAGCTACCATGGTTCCTATCGAATGAGTGGCTTGTCTAAAATCTATTTGTCCTCCCAAAACTTGACATGAATCTCATTTTCCACCTACCATTTAGAACCAATAGATATGGTGTCCTTGTTAGTAATTAGAAAGTTCCAAAAATAAGATCCATGCACAAATTGATCATTATCAAGTACGCTAATATGCTCCCTTCTATCAAGGTATTTGTATCTTAGAATATTAGTCCATATGTTGTTTCTCTTGATGAATATCCAAACCATTTTGGACAAAAGAGCTTTGTTCATCAAAAAACCCCTTGTAATGCCTTAACCACCCTATTTTTAAGCATACACACTTTTTCCCACACTACCAAAGGGAATTTTTATGTATCTTCAGTCCCTGATCATAAGTAATTTATTTGAATTTTGTCAAGTTTACTTTCAATAGTCTTAGGCAGTTTAAAGAGGCATATAAGGTACACTTGAAGACTTTGGAAGACACTTTTGATGAGCATGAGCTTGCCAGCAGGGGAAAGGAGTTTCCATTTCCAACTAGAAAGCTTCCTTTGAAATCTTTCTACTAGATGGTTCCAAAATGAAAGAGGCAAATTATTTTTGAAAAGAGGCATGCCTGAATAAGGAGTCTCCTTGATTTGATAACCCTAAATATCAACAATCCTGATTTGTCTCCTCTCTAGAGTATTGAAAAATAAAACTTAATTTTTCTCAAAATTTACCTTTTGATTTGACACTTGTTCATACATATGCAATTTTTTTTTTAAATTTTAGCTTCTTGAACATAAGCTTCAACCAACAAAATAGTGTCATCAGCAAATTATTGGTGTGAAATTGGATCAACATTCCTATCTAGTTTGAAGCCTTTTATTCCCCCCATTCTCACTATAACTAAGATGAATCTATTCAATTATTCAACCATTATGATAAACATAAAATGTGAAATAGGATATCCTTGTTTAACACCTTTACCACTTTTGAAGAAACCTTGAGTCCCTCCATTCACTAGAACTAAAAAACTACAATTGGATATGCAAGCTCTTATAATTTTCCTAAATTTATCCTAAAAACCAAATTGCCTCATTACTCTATCAATAACACTCTACTTGAGTCTATCATATACTTTAGCCATGTCAAGTTTTAGTACCATCCTTACCTTCTTGATTTTATCAATGGAATGAACTAATTCATGAACAACTACCCCATCTTGGATTTGTCTTCTAGGAAAAAGAACCCCTTGCTGAACATCAATAATATACTCCATAATAGGCTTTAATATTAAAGAGAAGCTCAATGATAATATTATAAATAGAATTACAAAGACTAATAGGCCTAAAATCAACAAAATTTATACCTCTTTCCTTATTAGGGATTAAAACTAGAAAGGTGTGATTAAATTATTTTAACATTTGAGAGGTAACTATGAATTCATTTCCTGCATCCACCACATCTTCACCAATAATCTCCCAAAACTTTTGGAAAAAAATAATGGGGAAGCCATCAAGTCCTGGAGCTTTGTCCAGATTCATTTGAGAAACCAAAAATTTAAGTTCTTCATTTGAGGTTGCTATAAATAAATATAGATTATCCTCTAGTGTAACTAGATCAAGAGTGACATGCAAAAATTCCTGTTCAAAGTGAACATTCCTTTTGAAATCATCTTTAAAAGTTTTTTGGAAGAAGTGAACACTTTCCTTGTTGATGAAATCTCTATCCGAGTTAATTTGAACCTCTCCATATCTGATTTCCTTGATAGAATTATGGGCTCTATGATTCATAGTTGATATGTGAAAGAAATGAGTATTTCTATCTCCCTCCTTAAGCCAAATAATTCTTGATTTTTGTCTCCAAAGACTCTCTTCTCGATTAGTTGTGCAATATGGTACTCACTTAGGAGATGTTTTTATTTAGTTTGAGTCATGATATCATATCTATCATCGTAATCTTAGCTTCAAGAGATGAAAAGTCTTATCTTAGCACCATTTTGTGAAAGAAGGCATTTACAAACATTTTTTTTTCCATTGCTTGATCTGAACCTTTACTTTTTTAGTTTTAATTTCCAGTCAAAAAATCATCAAACCATTGACAACAGGGGACCTCCATTAAACAATTCTGTCAAAAATGTCTAGTTGACTAAACCACATATGTTCCCATTTGAAAGGATATCTATCCTCCTTAGTTACTTTATCAATTATTATTAGCTCCAAGGGGTTATGGTTTGACCCTATGTGAGGTAAATAAGTTAGCAAAAAATATTTTTGAGCTAACCAATCTATATAAATAAACATTCTATCCATCCTAAATTGAATCAAATTTTCACCCAACCTCTTTTTCAACCATGTAAATTTAGAGCCTTTCAACTCTACATCAATAAGACCTATGCCCATAATAAAGAAAGAGAACTCTTCCATACTATCTTTGAAGGTCTGATTTCCACCTTTTTTTCACATGGGAAAAGAGGACAGTTTAAGTCTCTAGATAACATCCAAGAGAAATCTTTACAAGTGTTTCTGAAATCCTTTAGATCATCCCAGAGTCTTCTATGAGTAATAACCAAGTTAGGCACATAAAAATTAGACAAGATCCATTATTTTACATATGATAAATCAGTAATTAGAATGCCCAAGTCATTACACAATTTGTAAAGAAGATCCCCTGCCACTTTCTTGCTATCCTAAAAAGTAATGAGGCCCCCAAAAACCCGCAAAGAACTCATACAAAAACTACTTGCATCTTTCTAGTAAGCCTTTTTATTCATTTCAAAAAAACACTCATCAATTTTGGATTCTTAAATGGCTAATAAATGAGATGAATGACTCCTAAAATTTCTAAAAAAATTCTATTTAGAAGAACTATGCATTCCTCTAATATTATAAGAGTAGAATAACATAATTAATAAAAAGGAGTAAGATTATCTCCCTTAAAGGGAAGTGTAGATTGAGTTCCATCTACAATTTTAACTTCTATATATTTTTTGAGGACTTCCTTTCTCAACACTCTGCCTGATTTTGGTGGAGAGTGGAACACTAATCCTTTGGTTCCTCTTCTCGTAGTGATGATATAAGGTATTTAAGTATTTAAAACTAGGAGAGGAATAGACAAAACTTATTTTAAAATTGTTAATGAATCCCATTTAGAATCTTTAGGCAAATATGAAATAGATTTGTTCATATTTGTGGCTCTCAGTATTCTTTTTTCTAATTGGGGAGATACTTTTGACAAATTCTGGTCCTCTTCCAACTAAGAAAGGATTACACAATTACTTCATGATATAAGACTCTCTTTGTAATTAAACTTATTCTCCTTTTCTTCAATATTATAAACTATTGAATCTTTAACTAGCATTTGATTGTGAAACATGAGGGAATCACCTCTTGTTGAGCATCCTTAGGATTTTTCATTTAATTATTCATTTGAAGCATAAGACTAGGACTATATTCTTTTGTTGTGGATACTTTATCAAATGAACAACTCTTATGTTCTCTTTCAATCTGCCTATTATCTTCTATTGATGTTTTTCTTCTATATTATTTTTTCCATTCTAAAAATTTGGTTATTTTTGGATCTCATCTATTAGGACTTTCTCTATATTTAGTTTTGTCTTTGTCTTGATTTCTTTAGTTGTTTCAAAATCTTTGTAAATCACACCTCCCCTTTTTCTAAAGGGGTTTATGTTGTGGCATTTTGGTATTGTTTCCATAAGATAAAGCTTAGTCAAGTCTCCAAGCTTATTAAATTTAGAACAAAGCAAAGATGAGTTTTCAAACTAATTTTTTTGATTTTGGATTCTACATGGAGTATGAAGGAATATCGAAAAAGCAATCTCTTGATTCACCCATGTATTAACACACAATATAGAGTGATGATATCTCAATTTGAACTTTATATCAAGATCAAAAGATATTAAATACCTAAAAGTTTTAGTTATACTAATGAATAGATCCACCTCCCAAAGCTCTATTGGAAGCCTTGGTATCTTTACCCATAATGGCATAACATTGATATTCTTAGTTTCTAGATCAGAACCCAAATGTCATTTCTTGAGGAAAAAACCTGATCTACCAAAAAACCATGGGCCACCAGCCAAAATGTAAGTAGACTCGTCAAAGTTATTAAGTATAATCATAAAAAATCCATTCACCATAGCCAAAATTTTCATATGACCTTAGGGTCTCCATTTATCCATGGCCCACAATCTAAAATGGTTTATGTTAGGTCTGACATCCATAAACTTGCTAATAAGAGCAAAGTCCATCCTAGAAGATGCCCATTTAATCATTGATTCAAACACATTGATATGGAAACCCTTTCCATATTTTATAACCTATAAATCTTCCATGGGGCATTTTGTTTATGCTCAATCGACAAACCTTTAATTTTTGAGATCCAAGAAAACTTACCTCCATCTTCTTTGACTACATCCTTGCCTATCAATTTCTCTAGTTTATCAGATTTTTTGGGATCTCCATCCAAAAAATCCTTGTTCTGATCATCCTTGATTCCATAATATTTAATTGATGATGTTCCTTGGTCCCATATCCATCACCCTTCTCCCTCTCCAAATCTTGATTCAAAAAAATGTCTTGCCCATCACTATTCCTCTCTTTCCATCTCTCAACTCAATTATGTCATCATATTAATCTTAGATCATTTGATCATTTACGAAACATGTATCCTAAGACATACACATGTCATGACAAGATAGATATAGTAATGAAAAATGTTTTAATAGAGTCAATATAACAATGAGCATAAATAAATGAGTAATATCTATGCAAAAGATACATGATATATATCATGGCACCAAGCACAAGAAGAAGAAAGCATGCTATGGATTATGAAATCATAATCTCAAAAAATAATCCTATATGTATCAATACAAAACAAACAAATCCAAAAATTCACAAAATTTGGCATGGCCATGACACACATAAGAAATCACAGAAACACACATGACAACACATAGTGTCAAATAGAGTAACAAACAATCAAGAATAAATAGATTCAAATAGAGTAAGAGTCAAGCACTAAAAGGAGTCACATAATTAAGACCCAAATGTCACACTAAGTCACAAATAATATAGGAGTCACATGATGTAATAGATAATAAATAATCACTCCATATAACATGCCTTAGTATCGATAATGCATAGAAAAAATAAGGCTTATCTACACAATCAATGTATGTAATCATTGATATATTAAAATATAGTATCCAGATAAATAACACTCTAAGTAGTATGATTAATATTAATCCATGTGTAATAAATATAAAGTATTTCAATATGATCAATGGAAATGGTCATAGAAAGATGTAGTTTGAAAAAATATGTACCAAGATGGATCCAATGAAAGTATGCCCCCAATGTAGGAAAGATAGCTCTTGGTTGTAGGAAAGTCTTGAATTTAAATTTCCATGTCATATAAAACATGAGTTTTATGCATCTAACTCAGGTGTAATGTGAAACACATGTTCATAGAAAAAATGGACATATAATCAACCACATGTGATGAATCACGTAAACAATTAATACATGTCATACATAGGTCATGGTTTTTAATTTTGTGAATATTTTATTTTTTATGTATTTTTGAAAAAAAATTAATGTTTTTATATTTTTTAAATTTTTAGAATGTTAGTTATGTGAAGCTAACCAATGATCCCATCAAAGGGATACTTTGATGCAAGTCCTATGTCAAACATGGCTAATGTTACTTGTTATGGGTGAATAATAACATATTTATTTGTATCATAAGTTAATAAATAATATATTTTTGTGACATATCCATCATGGTAATCATAAACCATATGATCCTATGTATTCTATTTAACTTTATAAACCACAGTATTATGAAAATTATTTTATATATTATGATAATGTTTATGTATTCACTATGGAACACATGAAGTAGCCTATAGAACTAGCTCAGAGCATAATGGAGTGGGTAATATTAATATCCTAAAATAAACCTATGATGTAATGGATACTAACATATTAATCATCTAAGAAAGTCAATTACCTTCCTCTGAAATACCTGAGTACAATGAACCTCAATAGGTTATATAACTGAATATGTTGGGGTGAAAGTGGAGGAGGAAACATATCCAAATAAATGTGATACTCATATGGATATATGGAACTATAACTACTTTTTTGTTAAAAATATACTTCAAAATAGATGTATTAGATATGGTACTATACACATCTTATGTATCCATGTGCATCATAAAAATATAATTTAAAATTCTCTCTTGCTAGGTATAACCAATAGTGAAGTGGAAAATGGTATAGGTCCCACCTCAATTAGTAGTGTAATGCTTCAAAGAGCTTATTTCCTTTTTCCATCAAATCCTTTCACTATATTTTTTTTTATCCATCAAGTCATTTTGTGTATATAAAATAATAGTAAGGAGCGTCATGCTGAAAATGTTTACACTTGAACCATCATCTACCATGACACTTTGTATAGGCTAACAATCAACATAGGTGCATAAAAAATAATACTGCATCAAATGAATCATCATCAGTACTCCCATGATCATTGAATGTGATAGTAGGTATATGTATACATATATTTTAAAGTGTGCCTATAATATCATCCATAGGTTGCTCCTACTTAGTCCTAGAAAAATGTGTATTATAAGTCATATGCACCCTAGGCTTAGTGTTAGTCTATTGTGCTACATGATTTAGAAAGGGGTCAAAAAATATTTTTAGATTAACATTTGTAGATACTAAAATATTATTTATATATAATCTCATTCTTCTATGATTGAAAAATACCTATCAAGGCTCTACCCTTCAATTCTAGGCCACCCTGCTATTGAAAGGCTTGCATTCACCATCTAAATGTGCTTAAATGTCTATCGTATGGTCTGACCCTATCATTTTAGATGACATAAATATATTACACTATTTATAAATCCTAAAACTTAATATGTATCCTTCACTATCAAATTTATATATGTAGCAACCTCTTCTTATGTCAGACACTTGCATCCCTCATAGGGACACTTGCATCGATGCAAGTGTCCAAATTCTTATTGAGTGTCCAATCCTAAAAAATCATACAAATTGAAAATGTTTTGAAACATATGGGTTGGAATATGTATATATTTAAATATACCATGAGATATATCCAAAAAGTGTGGCATAAATAAAAATATAAGCTTACTCATTATTGATCTATAAAATACTAAGAAAACACCTATTTAAACTCATTCAATCGATTGTAAAATTGAGTTATACTACCCTATTATTCCCTATTTTCATATTAGTTATAGTAAAAATCATATTATAGGTCTGAAGCACTCAAATAACAACCCATGAGTAGTATTTGTCAAGTTACAACCTATATCATTGCATGCCCTTGCATATAGTGTATTGCACCCTTATACACACACAAGCTAAGACCTAAGGGAGAACTACATATGTCTAAGGCCTTCCTTGGAGTATTGGTTATGTAGGAAATGCTTATTTATAGAGGGATCCTTGAGGTTATATTGATGCATGATCCCACTAACCTATTTTTGGTAAGGTATAAAGATTGAAGTTGAAGATCTAGGGTTTGATCCACAAGAAATCATTTATAGCTTGTGCATGTAAATTAAATATATTAGCAAAAAGGTGATATAAAACCTAAAAATATCTAGGTGTTAATTCTATAATATAATGAATATTTTTTACTAGATAGATATGTCAACATAAGGACACACGCATCGATGCAAGTGTGCCAAGGTTGATACAAGTGTCAAAGCCTCCAAAAACAATATGTTTAGAATTTGACAACTGTGTCCTGATCTTATTTTTGCCTATTTTCACCTCTATATATCTCAAATCTACCTATGCATTTGTATATAGGATAAGTATTATCTCTTCCTAGTGTTTATACAATCAAATTATTGTTTTGAATGTACTTTCTATATTTAGCATAATTTGACATTTTAATTCAAAATATTTATTTATCTAAGTTTTCAATCAATTGGATTGATTTAGAATAGTTTTATTCATGTTTTGTATAGGCTATTCTACCCTTTAACCTTAATCATAAACAAATTAAAAAGGGTTAAACATTTGGTGAACCTTACCTTTGTGTCTTCTCATGCAGATCCTAGCTTAATTTAGGGTTTTTAATCTCCTAAGGTTTTTACTTATTATTGTTATTCACATTTTTATATCATTTCCCTCTATTCAATATGGGGCCCCTATATCTATCGAGGAGATGAGGATATATATATATATATATATATATATATATATATATATATATATATATATGGGATTTGTATTTAACCTAGGCATAGTCATAGATTAAGTGGTAATCTTACTAAACATCTTGTGCTACCTCTTGGGTCACCAAAAAATGTCTTAATATAATTATGATAATAATGAGAGTGTCAATAATGAAAATGAGCAAAATAATGAAAAAAATATCATATAAGATGAATTTGATCATGAGGATAATGAAAAATATGAAAATAATGAGCATGAATAAGTAGATCAATATCAAGTTAAATCTATTGCATTATTTTGAGAGCACATTCTTAATTTTTTTGAAGATCTCTAGAAGATCCTTAATACTATATTGAAAAATCAAAATTAAAAATCTATTAGTGAACAACCATTACTCTCAATTGATATAAATATTGGGGCTACTAGATATGACTATAACACATCCCTTCTAATTTCCCTCCCCTTGAGCACCATATAGCCTACTAACACCTAGTGGGGGCATGTGATATGTTTTTAAACCATTATTGCACAAAATTAAAACAAATATTGATACATCCTCCATGGGAATAAATAATATTTCAACTACATTACTAGTTTCAATGCCTACATCGACACAAGTGGTGTTTTCATTCCCTTTGATAGCTTCTCAAAGCTAAAATGTAAATCCCAATGGGTATACTATGCAAATTCTTCTTCAAGTAATAAAATATTTGGACACTAAATTTACTTACATTGAACAAAATGATTTAAAATAAACTCAAGATATTGATTAAAAATATGTATTACATAATCCTATGACACTTGAGCTATGTTTGCACCATTTATTGAATGGTTTTGTTGCACCCAATTCACATTTCATGATGGAAAGGTGATCTTCAATAACATCTCTGATATTTCTATGAAACATGTCTTGATTATGTTTTAAATGATAAAATTTTGACCAAATTATCTCCAAGGAGCCTAAAAAACTATGATTTAATATGGTTCTATGACTTACTAATCCAATTAGTGAAAACATTCAAACCTATAACAGATTAATTTATAGCACATTTATCTATCAAAATCACTAAAATTATGTCATAGATATTAAATTTCTAAGATCAAACAAGGAACCAATGAACCTATTAATGAATATGTTTTGAGATATAAAACAATGTTGGCCAAAATGACAAATCCAATGGTAGATAAAGAGCTTCAATACAACTTTAAGTAAATTTTTTTTGCACCATTACATGAGTACATTACAATCAATAAGTTCAAATCTTTTGATGACTTATACCACATTGTTTGATATCATCAAATGAAACTTATTTCATTGAACAAGATTAAGTATATAGTAAATACATTGATTACATCTACTACCAAGTTTCATATCAAACCAAGCTATAAAGTAAAAGATATATAACCTAAAAAGGAATAAACCATAATGGTTAATGCAGTGTCATAATAATTGATCTTTAAACTGAGAATGCAAGTGTAGTACATCCAAAAAATAGTTTTTCACGTTTAAGAGATCCTTCAATTTCTCACTTTTTTTTGTTTAATTTTGTATAAAAAAATTAAAACCAAAATTAAATGAAGATCAAAATATAATAATAATCAGAGAAAATCATAAGAAATCACTAGCAAATTGATAACAGAGTTTGGCTTCAATAGCCTATGTCTCCGGGTCCATTTGAAGTGAGGACCGTTCTCATTAATTTTGTGTAACAAATGGCTTCCAAAATCAATACAAGTCTTCAATTCACCTTCTCTGATCTCTATTTTCTTGTAAATATATCTCTCAGACTTGAAAATAATGGCCCAAGGTCGTACAAAGCAATAACAAGACTCTAACCTTCTTAAATCTCTTTACACAGTCGGCTTCTTGTGTCTATTCAAATAGAATTTACTCCCTTTTATAACACTTCAACTTCCATGGCTGAAGTGGTCAAAGCATTAACCTTTTGCACCCTAGGTGTAGGGTTCAAAACCACCGACCACCTTTCTAGGCACTTGGGATGAGTGAAAAGGTCGGCCTCATCCTTTTTGGCATGCTTTGACTTTGTTTTATCCCACATTTGCTGGGAATTCGATTTTCAATGCTTAAAATAGATGAGTTTGTTCCCTTTTCAAATGCCTAAGACTTAGGCCACCACTTTGACTTGGTCTTAGCATGATTGGTGGGATGACGTGGTAGTTTGTGCAAGTTGGCCTTTGGCACCTTGTTTAAACGTTTGAAAATTTCAATAACATGTGAATAAAAAACACCAAACCAAATTTTTTTTGCACCTAATTATTTTTCCACGTGTCAAATGGCTATTGCTCCACTTGGCATATTTCAACAGTGCCACGTCACTTTCGACACCCTTTTTTTTCACTTGTCACAAGATTTCTTCAACTAACTATATCTTGAGCATCCGGACTCCATTTTTCATTTCGGAAGAAGTGCTAGAAAGCTCTCGATGAATTATATGATGTGCAAATGATTCAAATAAAATTTGAAGACTTTTAAAAAATAGAATAGTACATGGATCCACCTGGATCATTCCTCCCCACTGGGAACTTTTGGACCTTTGAAAGTTGAAATTAATTGGTAATGAGGTGAGGGTATTTTTCCCTCACCTCTCTAACTTCCATCCATTTGGCCTTGCTTGGGTGCATCCCTTTGAGACCAACACGAAGATATTCAACATTACCTCTTCGTGAAGTCTGCATATTCCTGCAATTTTATTAGATATTCAGGAGAAAAATCATCAATGGAAGGAATGGATATACTTTCATCATGATCAATTATCATTGGAGGCTCATACAATTTCAGATTTTCCACATTTAAAATTGAATAAATTTGCATGTAAGATGGTAAATCTAATCAGAAAGCATTTGTGCCAATTTTTTTCATTATCCAAAAAGGACCATACTGGATTGGTTTCAAATTTTTACCTTCACCTGTCAGTCTTTCCTTACTAATGTGAAGCCATACCATATCACCTACAACAAATTGGTGATCAATACGATGTTTGTCATGCCTAGCTTTGTACTTGGCTTGACTTTTCTCCAATTGAGTATGAATAGTCTAATGTATGAGCTGCATTTTTCTAATATACTTCTTGGCTTGAGTGGCTTCTTTTGGTTCACCAATAGCTGTATCCTATCCATAACAAACATCTAGAGGATATTTAGGCAAGTATCCATAACAAAATTCAAATGGAGATTTCATAGTAGAAGAATGAAGTGCCCAGTTATATGCATGATGTATGTAATACAATTGTTCATCCCATAACTTTGGATGTTTATTGCTATAACCCCTAAGCAAATGTACCACAGTGTGGTTCACAACCTCTGTTTGTCCATCAGTTTGTGGATGAAATGTAGTGCTCTTTTTTAATTTAGTGTCCATTAGTCCCCACAAAGTTGACCAAAACTCCCCAATAAATTGATAATCCTGATAAAAAATAATTGAAGTAGGCAAACCAAAATGAACCCATACATGTTTAAAGAACAAATGTGTAGTGCCTTCGCTAGTAATTTGATTAGTGCAAGGAATCAAAACACACATTTTGCTAAATCTATCCACAACCACATATAAATAGTCATGTTTTATTTGTGTCATAGGCAACCCCCCCCACAAAATCCATGGAGATACTTTCCCAAGGGTGAGTAGGAACAGGTAGAGGAGTATAAAGTCCCAAGTTTCCTGTTACTAGGTTTACTTGTGGCACAAAGGGTACATCCCTTTATATATTTAGCAACATTTTCCTGCATACGAAGCTAGTAACAATACATTTTCAAATGTGCAACCATTTTAGCAACTCCAAAATGACCAGAAATAAGAGAAGTATGTGCTTCTCTAATCATGTGCACCCTCTCATTTTGAGGAATACATAGTTTACCCAAATGATACAAAAGATCATTGTGTACATGATAGTCCAATTCTTCTAATTGTCTAATACTCATCAAGTCTTTATAAACATCCTGGAAATGAAGATCATTCACATATTTTTATTTATAACTTTCATGAGACAAAGAGCCATGTTGTAAAAGAATATATGCAACAACCATAGGAGGCCTAGATAGCATATCTGCAACCTTATTCTGAATTCCTTTTTTATACTTGATCACAAGATGAAATTATTGTAAGAAACCCATCCAACGAAAATGTCTAGACTGTTGTAGCTTAGTTTGTGATTGGAGATACTGTAAGGGCTGATGATCTGTATGTATTATTGTTTCTTTTCCCATTAAGTAATGTTTCCATTTTTTAACACTTTGAACCAATGCATACAATTCCTTATCATAAGTTGGATATTTTCTTACTGCACTTGTAAAGGTTTCATAATGATAACAAACTAGTTTCTTACCTTGCATTAAAATAGCTCCCATAACATACTTACTTGCATCCATCTCGATCTCAAATGGTTGTTGTATATCAGGAAGTGCCAAGACTGGAGTAGTACTTATCTTTTCTTTCAAAGTGTCGAAGGCTTTTTGATGTTTGCCTCCCCACTGAAAGACCTATTTCACACTTGTCAAAGAATGCAAAGGTGATGAAATATATGAAAATTGAGCAATAAACTTTCACCAAAACTATATTGCACCAAGAAAACTTCTAACCTCAGTTGTGTTAGTGGGTGTAGGCCAATTAACAATGACTGCCACTTTTGCAAGATCAATTTTCAATTCACCATGTCCTACAATGTAACCCAAGTATATCAAAGAGGTATTGCCAAATTCACATTTTGACATTTTTAGATAAATTTTTTCCCTTCGTAATGCATCCATGACTTTCTTAATGTGGATCACATGCTCTTCCCAAGACTTGCTAAAAATCAATATATCATCTAAGTAAACTATAACAAAATCATCAAGGAACTATCTAAAAACATCATTCATCAATCTCATGAATGTAGCTGGGGCATTACACAACCCGAAAGGCATAAAAAGCCATTCAAACAATCCCTGTTTTGTTTTGAATGTGGTTTTCCACACATCACTTTCATTTATTCTTACTTGATGATATCCACTTCTCAAATCCAGCTTAGTGAAATAAATAGCATGTTTTAATTGATCCAACAAATCATCAATATGAGGAAGAGGGTAGTGATTCTTAATAGTAATTTTTTTTATAGCATGAAAATCAACACACATTTGCCAAGTGCCATCTTTCTTTGGCACGAAAATAATTGGCAAACCAATAGAAGATGAACTTGGATGAATAACACCTCTATACAATAGATCCATTACCTATTTTTTGATTTCCTCAATTTCCACCACTGATAACCTATACATGCCAATGTTAGGGAGAGGAGAATCTTGCAATAGCTAAATTTCATGTTGAACTCCCCTTTTAGGGGGCAAGCCTTTAGGATCTTGAAATACATCATCGTAAGTAGAAATGATTTCAACCAATTCATTCTTGTGTCTAGGATCACACTTTTACAAAGCTTGAGAGTATTATTTTTCCTTAAACTTAATCAACATGAGACAAAAAGTCTTGCTTGAATTAACTAATCTTTTCATTTGCCCTGCTGTAACCAAGGAAAGACTTGTTCTAATGTGATGTGCTCTAACTATATATTCAATGCCATCCTTAACAAGTAAGTACTTATTCTCCTCTTTATAGAAGATTTATTTTCTATCATAAAGATATGGACTTCCCAAAACAATCCCACATATGTCCAATGGAACAACATCCAACTCAACCTCATCTACGAACTTGGATGTGATGGCAAACCTTAGTCTACAAGTTTGTGAGACTTGTAGCTTTGCATTGTCACACACCCAACCTAGTGGATAAGGCTTCGGATGGGGATTGGTTTGTAAGCCTAGCTTCTTAACAACCTCTTCATAAATTAAATTTGATTGTGAGCCACTATCAAATAGAGTGTCAATCTTAGTATGTTTTGAAACAACTCTAATGTGGAACAATTCAATTCTTTTCTTATCAACATGCATAGAATTCTGTTTAGAAGAAGATGCATCATTTGATGACTTAGCGCTAGAAACTGAAAGAGAAAAATCATTATGTAATCCCATAACTGTGATCTTAGTTTTATCACCTGAATCTAAACCTAAGTCCTGAAACATAGCATTAGCCTTTTTTTCTTTCTTTTGATACCTCTTAGGCCTTAACTCAGGGTGTAATTTCCAACACTTAGACTCATCATGATTTTTCTTGCAATGACTACAAAATGGTTTTCCTTTTTCTTCTTTTTTAACAGTATAAGTGGATTTTTGTTTACCCTTTCCTGATGAACTTTCCCCTTTGGATTGCTTAACATTGGATTGCTTATTTTTTACTTTAAGAAAAGATTCTTTTGATTATTTCCCTCTAGCCTCTAAATGAGTGGCTTGAACACATACTGCATCTAAATTAGTGGGATTGGACATAGGAATCATATATCTTAAGTAACTATGCAGCCCACCTATATATTTTAGTAGTGTTTCTTGTGTGTATAGAGGAACATTCAAAAGTAAAGCTTTTTTCCTAAATTCTTGTGTATAATCTTGAACATTTTGGCCTTTTCCTTGTCTAAAACTTTGCCAATCCATCATGGCTTGTTGCATATAGCCTAAAGGATAGAATTGCTTTATAAGTTCTTCAATAAATTCATTCCAAGTAGAAATTGAGTTACCTTTTTGAAGCTCGGCTTCCTTCAACTTACTCTCCCACCAGATGAGAGCTGTGCCTCCCATATGAAGAGTAGCCAAATGAATTTTTGACTCATCCCGTGCAATCTTTTGGACCCTGCAATAAACTTCAATCTGCTTGACCCAATTATCCAACTTTTTGGCATTAACTTCACCATTAAACATTGGTAATTCAAACTTAATATCCAATTTTAGTGAAGGGAGAGATTCCACAGTTTTTTTACTGTCATCTGATGAAGAAGGTTTTTCAGTTTCTTTACCTTTTGATTCTCTTGAATCACCTTATTTTTTAGTTTTAGATTTCCTTTGTTTGTCACGGTATAGTTCCTCAATCATGCTTCTCATGTCCATGAAGGCTCAGCAGAAAGCTTGTTCGGATTCCATCTCTTCTTTGGCCATCCTTAAAGCACGTCTTAAACCAATCTCTAGATTATACTCAATGAGTTTTCCTTCACCCTTTCGAGATTTAGACCTTGTCAACATACACTAGCAATCACTGTTAAATAACAACCACTCTGATACCAAAAATATGATTTGTAAACTAAAAATGCAAGTGTAGTACATCTGAAAAACACTTTTTCACATTTAAGAGATCCTTCAATTTCTCATTTTTTTGTTTAATTTTGTATAAAGAAATTAAAATCAGAATTAAAATGAAGATCAAAATATAATAATAATTAGAGAAAACCAACAAATTGATAATGGAGTTTGGCTTCAATAGCCTACGTCTCCAGGTCCATTCAAAGTGAGGACCATTCTCATATATTTTGTGCAACAAATGGCTTACAAAATCAATACAAGTCTTCAATTCACCTTCTCTGATCTCTGTTTGCCTGTAAATATATCTCTCAGCCTGAAAATAATTGCCTAAGGCTATACAAAGTAATAACAAGACTCTAACCTTCTTAAATCTCTATACACACTCGGCTTCTTGTATCTATTCAAGTAGAATTTAGTCCCTTTTATAACACTTTGATCTCTGTGGCTGAAATGGTCAAAGCATTAACCTTTTTCACCCTAGGTGTAGGGTTCAAAACTGCTGGCCACCTTTCTAGGTGCTTGGAATGAGTGAAAAGGTTGGCCTCCTCCTTTTTGGCACGCTTTGACTTTGTTTTGTCCCACATTTGTTGGGAATTCAGTTTTCAATGCTTAAAATAGATGAGTTTATTCCATTTTCAAATGCCTAAGACTTAGGTACCAACTTAGGCCACCGCTTTGACTTGGTCTTAGCATGATTGGTGGGATGGCATGGCGGGTGATGTGGCAGTTTGTGCAAGTTGGCCTTTGGCACCTTGTTTAAACGTTTGAAAATTTCAAATAACATGTGAATAAAAAACACCAAACCAAATTTTTTTTGCACCTAATTATTTTTCCACGTGTCAAATGGATATTGGTCCACTTGGCATATTTTAATAGTGCCACATCACTTTCGACACCCTTTTTTTGCCTATTGCAATATTTCTTCAACTAGCTATATCTTGAGCATCTGGACTTCATTTTTCATTCCAAAAGAAGCGCTAGAAAGATCTAGACAAATTATACAATGTGAAAATGATTCAAATATAATTTGAAGACTTTTAAAAAATAGAACAATACATGGATCCACTTGGATCAATAACCTAATCAGCTCATCTTATCTAATACATGTAAGAGATAATTTACACAATTACCTAAGTCTCCAACTTTTTTACTTAAGAAGCTTGTGGAGTGTCATATCATATCTCTCCCTCCTCTTATAGAGGTTGATATGAGTTGATCTCTACCCAAAGGATATGATGCAAATGCATATTTTGATTATCACCAAAGCCTTGAGCATTCTACAAATAAATGTTATACCTTGAAACATAAGATCCAAAATCTTCTTAATAACCAACAACTTACCTTTGATGATCCTCCAAAGGATTCAAGTTCATAACCTGGTGACCATCAAAACTATAAGATATTGAACAATCTATTGCAATATCATTCGAAAAAAGATCTAGAAGAATAAATGGCATATAATATGCATCCTCCTCCATCAAATTAAGGGCACACATTATATAGTATTATTGGAACTTATACACACATAATACCTCCTATGGTTCAAAGACCTTCTATTACATTTGATGATAGTGAAATTATGGATGTTAACTTAGATATTCATTCATTATTTATTCAATTATACCTTGATCATTAGCCTATACATATTGTTATGATCGATAATGGTGCTAGTGAGAACATATGTAACATGATGTTACTTACACATTTGGGATATGCACTTGATGATTTATACATTTTGATCAAAATGGTCAAAACATTCGAGGGGACATCACAACACATTATTGGTAGATTGATTTACCTTTAAAAGTTGGTCTAACACATGTGGTTACTACCTTTTTAGTTATAACACATACAATATTCTTTGATATGTTATTGGGATGACCTTGGCTACATAAACTCTGCATAGTACCTTCCATAGTACATGTGTGTACTAAATACATTCATACCAATAGGGTAGTCATCATTCCCAAAATACCATATGAACATCCAATTGAACAAGAGAATTTTATTCCTAGATACCTAATTATACAACCTGTTAAGGTTAATTATCCATAAAAGGGTAAGAAATATGAAATCCCCTTTCTTATGCATCCCATATTTGAGATACCATTGAACTAGAGATACACAATGGATTCTAGGGAATCCTCATCTACACCTATAGGACCTACCCACTTGCTAAGAGAACATAAGCATGTTTCAATTGTAGTTTCACCCAGGAAACCAAAGAGCACTAAATAATGAGCTCCACAAAGACCTTCTCCTATTAATTTTTCATGACCATAAAGTCCTATGAGACATATATAGAATACTACAGATTCTATAGTTCTAGATATGACATCTATATATGCTCCTTGGTAGTATCACTAGTTTGATGTACCATATTTTGAGTTTGGAGCTTCCTGTGACCATCCCTTAGATGGGATAATAGGTTAAACCTTTTTACTTCCCAAACATTCCAAAAAATAAAAAAATAAAAAAATCAATAAAATACAAAAACATTTAAATAAATATGAAAATACAAAAATATTCAACATTCACATGTTTACTAGATCCTTGGCATCTATGTTGTTTACTTTATGTTAATACATAACATATCATTTATTTTATATATACATATGTGTTTCATGCATAATTGAGTGTGGTACATGCATACACTAGATACATGATACATGCACATATAAATGTTAGACCTTTCATCTCCCCATGTGATATACTATGTTGAGGGAATTTGTTTCTTTGATCATGATTGATACATGTTATATTATTTTATAATCACCTTTCCATTATCATATTGATGTTGTATACTAATGAATCCACATTCTTATACTCATGTTTACATCTTTCATCGTGTACTTGATATGCTATGTTACATGAATTTTTTTGCTAACACATATATGCATGGACTAGTATGATATGCTTATGTTGGTTGTTTTTACTTCATTTATTCACATTGTCACTTCCTTGATTATCTTTTGATTACTTGTTATTATCTTGATTGTGAAATATTTGAATATGTTACTTGCTTGTTGGCCCTTGTGCCACTATATGTTACTTTATTTTCCTATTTGGACATTTGAATATGTTATTCCTTGAAGTGTAAGACATTTGAATATTCCCCTTGTTATTAATATATTTAGACCCCCTTTGTGTGACATTGAGTGATCTTGTGTGTGTGCTTGATTATTTGTTGAGATTATTCTATTACTTTCTAGATGTCGCGATGACCATATCATGCATCTTAGGGATTATTTTAATCACATACTGTGAGCTTCATCGATATATCTACTTAGACATGATATTGTTATATGCTACATAATTCATACACATATTAAATAGTTATCTTATCCTTTCGAGGTAAGTAAACTACCAAATTCCATTCCCCTCACCTCAAAATGGGGCATATTAGTGGGGACATGTCATAAAAACATGACTCTAAACATAAATAATTTACATAGTTGACAACATTTTATATAATTTACATGATTTTGATATACACTTGGGTCAAAATCCTATACACATTACATCAATTTTTATAAATTTGGGATAATTTTTTTCACATTTGTGACATATATTATACATAGTTATAGATCAAAGGTTAAATTTTGATAGAGACTTTAGCTTGAGACATATTAGAGGTGCATATGCCATGTGAGTGCAGCAAAAAATTACAAATACATATTCAAACTTATTTACCAAGAAACACCGATACTGTAGACATTAGAAAACTGCACACAATGGTTCTAGATGTCAAAACACCCATAGACCACCTAAGGATCCCTTAGGGACCATACCACAACCCTTCGAATGTAAACCTAAGTCAGGTTGGCTAACTAGATAACTGACTAACTAAACTTTTTACCAAACTTGACCTTTTACCCTTGAATACTGATGATCACCCTAACCATCGACGGTTAGACCTGACCATCAATGGTTAGGTTCCAACCACCTAAACACCTAACTTAAACTTCAATTCCACCTTGATTTTTTATAATTATCTTCCACGATCCATTCATAGATCAATGCATGCTAGAACTAAATTTAGATAGCAAGTTAAACCTCTTCTTGAACCTACACTTCCACCTCTCCCATTTTCCTATAATGAGAGAGGAGCAAGAGGTGAAAAGGGATCCAAAATCAATCGATCATCATTGCAAGTATTAATAGCTTTTTGTATCAAAATTTATTTGGTAGGCCATTCTTACAACAAACTAATGAACCATCAAGTGCAATAGAGATCTGAAGTATTGTCGCTCATTAGCCAATAGCCAAGTATCATTACTCTACTAGAATTTCTCCAGACTCTATCAGCCATTTCATCATCTAAATACCTCAACCATTCTTCATATCAACAACTAAGAAAGCTAATTATTTGTTTTCAATAATTAGTTACTTTCTTTCTATTTTGAAACTAACCCAACCTAAGCCCACCTTCCAAAATATTATTTTTTAACCTTGCCAATCAATTTTTATTAATCAAACCAAAATCCACAGTAACTATCGATAGTCACCCTAACCATTGATGGTCTATCCCAACCACCAATGGTTATCTAACCATTGACAGTCACCTAACCACCAATGGTCACACCCAACCATCAACAATCACTGTTATAAAAATAAATAACAAGCTATTTTCACCCACTAGACCTTAACCAAATGTCAAATTTTGACCTCTCACTTGATCACAAAACCCTACCCTATTTTTTTTAACTATACTCGATCTATTTATCATTAATACCAATCTATTTATTGCTATAATTAGTCAAATATATCTTCTTATATTACATTTTAGTATCTTTTATTGTTTATGTAAGTACTTTCTCTTTTAATTTTATAACTTGATTGTTTAAAATCATGGATTGACAACCTCTAAGAAAGCTCATGCTTTTCAGATCTAGCTTACTAGGCAACCCACCTACTATCTAAATAACCAACCATTTCTTTGAGTGACTTATTATCTATAGGTCATTCCTCCCAAGCCAAAGGGGAGTATCTACAAGCATCTATATCAATGTGTGCATAACACATTAGGTTTTTATACCATACCCCTCTCAAGTTTATTTTCTCCTTCTAAAGAATATAAGAAAAATTTCTCCAAAACATTCTATCATGCCAGGTGGGACCCTTGAGTCTTTTCTTGGGTTCATAGTTGCATCTAGGTGCTTCTTCTTCTTAATTTTTTGCTCATACAATGAAATCAAAATTTCATTTTGGGCCTAAAATTGATTGCATACATTATTTGCTTGCTTATTTTAGCTCACACATCTTAATTAATCAATTGAATCAATCATAGTTTCACTCTTATCACACACAAAAGACCAAATCACTCACAATTAATCAGGCAAAAAAAAATTGACATAAGGCTTGAATGGGATTTCATTACCTAGTGGCACCTTCCTGGCCATCCTACTTGGATTTCGTTACCAAGGGGAGAACCAACTCAAATCTCTAGTTGAGTATAATCTCTAGAAATTGGTATATCTTGGCTAAACAATAGACAACCTTATCTCTATGGTGTGTGAAGTGAGGGGGTAGGCCCCAATATCAAGCCACATATTGATTTCCAATACATCTCCCTTTGAGAGCCTAAGTATAACCTGAAACCAACCATAGACTTCTTTTTTAGTACCCACTCTACAAGCTAATTTCAGTCACGTAATTATTAAAACTTAAGGCATAAGCCACAAGAGAGACTAAAAATAACCTTAGGATTTAATGTACTTTAGTGTATGTTTCATTTTCATGACTTTTTCTTATCTTCTCTTTGTTTGAGTTGTGAGTTTTTTTGTATTTTCTTCTTTTCCTTGCATGGTTTTGATTAAACAATTACTAAAAAACCAAGTAAACTAGGACCCACTTCTTAATCATTCATCTTCCTCTTTTCCCTCATCCATGGAGTACATCTTAGATGAAGAAATCTCTTCCCATCTTTATGGAAGTCCTACCATCCCTCAAACAGTTACCTAATGTGATGCATATTTTGCCACCTTTCTAGATAACAACCCTATAGCCCTCCAAAATTACCTTAACACCATATCCTACTATACCCCTACTTTGGTTCCACCTATTGATTAACCCTATGTCATGCCATCCCATCTTAGGGGTGATGCTTCTGTTGCCACCATCTCTACCCAAAATTTAGTCACCCAGGCATCATCCATACCAATAACCCTACCGATGCCACCATCCAAAACCAACCCACACAACTAAGCAACACCCAATCACCTTATTCCCCAACTAATAACCCTCCTAGTATAATATCAACCCAAATTTTAGGCATCGATATTTCCCTTACTATAGGAGTACCCTTTGCTAGTGCCACCACCATTCCTCCCATTTCTAACCTACCTACCTCCACTCTATTTCAGAGCTTGGTGGTTCCCATACCTTCTACCCTTCCACCCATTAGTACTAAAGTTACCACCTACCCTTTATCTACTAACCCAACCATACCTCTTACCCAACCTACATTAACCTCTTAACAGGTTCCCATTGCACCAAACCTAAGCTACATCCCTAACCCACAAGGGTATGTATGTCTACCTTCCACCCAACCACCTATCTCCATGTATTCATATGTGGCATTATCCTAACCACCCATATCCACATACCAATATGTGGTAGCCTCTCAAACCCCCACCAATTATACATATGTCAGACCTACCCAAACCCAACACAACCTAACTTATAACCATGGAAGTGTACAACCCCAAAATAACCTTGTCAAAATGTTAATGGACAAAATGACTACTTTGGAATCATCCATTTCTGAAACTCAAAATATTTTGTCATATGACCAAATCTATAATGAACCAATTCACCCATCTGTCCCCATTTGACCATATCCTCCTTAACCAAAGTTTTTGAAGTTTTAGAGTAAGGATGACCCCCAACAACACCTGAGAAAATTTAGGCATTCATGCTATATGATTGCCTACGATGATTCTCTCCTTATTCATACCTTCCCCATGTGTCTATCAGGTCTGGCACTAGTGCTATTATAAAGCACTCCTTTTTTTTTATGTTGACCAACTATCTCAAATTTTCTTAGATCATTTTTCTATAAACATCTCTAAGAAGGTTTTCATCATTGATCTATAATTTATTTGATAATTTGATGATGTCAATTGCACTTCATGGCCCATTGGAGAAGTCTAATAAACCAACTCTCCTTCTCTCTAACCCAACTTGACTTGATTAAACTGTTATGGTGTGGAGCTAAAAGCTTCAACTGTTTGTAGACACAAGAGGAAGGATGCTGAAGAACCAGAGCCACCGGCGTCGGCAGTATGACCGACGTCGGTCAAGTGCAGTGGAGAAGGAGACCGGTGACGGCAAGTAGTCGGCTGACGTCGGCAGCACCAGACTAGCAGGGACTGACATCGATCGCCTGTGTATTTTTGGAACTACTGGTGACACAGTTAGTTAGTTGAACCGAGTGTTTGCATGCTAAGGGGCTAATTTAAGTCACGGGCTGTGTGTCTAATTTTAGTAGTTAGAGTTTATTTTTGTAAGGAGATCTTATTTAAAGACCCATAAGGCATGTCTTGTAATCATTCTAAGGCAAGTAAAAGCATTGAAGCAAGCAAGGTCAAGGAGATCTACAGGTGTAAGGTCAAGGAGATCAGCTGAAGCATTCAAGGTGGGATAATAACTCAGGCTTTAGAGTTGTTGTGTTGAGCAAGAGAGAGAGGGAAGAAGGTCTTGAGGTGTGGCAAGCCTTTGAGGTGGAGGAAGAAGTGGCATCTTCCTTATTGTATTTTCTTCTAGTAGTATCAAGAGTGTGTATTGTCTCTCAAATTCTTTGCTGTCTCAATAGCTACTTTATCATTCCTTCCCCATGTGCTCTAATCAGAGTCTGACAAGCACTAGTGCTATTATAAAGAATTCACTCCTACGAATTTTTTTATTAGAGGATTTGAGGACTATCTGTATCAGAAGGATTTTTACTTATCGTTGGGTGGGGTTGCATGCAAGCCCATAGATATGAAGGATGAAGAATGGAACGTTCTTGATTGGAAGGCTCTCGGTTCCATAAGGTTGAGCCTTGCATCATCTGTGATTTCCAGCTTATCACAGTGCAAGACAATGAAAGAGTTGATAAAGTCTTGGCAAATTTTACGAAAAGCCCTCGGCTTCTAATAAGGTATATCTATAATCGGTACATACTCATCTCAGTGATTTCCATGGTTTGGTAAACCAACTAGCTTCAGTCAATATTAGTTTTGATGATTGAGGCTCTCTTGATTTTATGTTCTTTGCCTGAAAGTTGGGATGGTTTGGTTATCAGTAAGTAATTCTGCATCTGCTTCTAAAATAAAAGTTGATGATGTTGTGAGTGTGATCTTGAATGAAGAAATACGCAGGAGAAGCACAGGTGAATCAAGGGAATGCTCTAATGCAGAAAGTAGGGAAAGGCAAAGGGAGAAGGTTGAGCAAGGGAAATCAAGGTCGGGAAGGAGATCCGAGTCCAAAGGTATTACCTGCTAGTTTTGTGGAAAGAAAGGACACACGAAGGAGTGTTGGTTGAGAGATAAAGAGAATCTAGGTATGGAAGAAGCAAAGGATGCAAATATTGTGATGCAGGATGCTCCAACTTCGGATAGTCAGGTAGGATCATGGATTTTAGATTTTGGTTCATCTTTTCATGCATCCCCAAACTATGAACAAGGAGATTTTGGAGTGCTCTATTTAAACGCCTTTTTTTCTTGGATTGACAACACTAATGCATGTCAAACATTTCATTTCTTCTACCTTATAGATCACTTGTCTAGATCTTTAGGACCTTTGATTCGATGATTTTACAAGAATAGGAAGGGAATGGAAGTTCTTGATAAAGGTATGTGTTCAAATTTGGAAAGAGATACAATTGCATTTGAGCCATTGATGAGGAGAAAGTTGAGCAAATTGTAGATCCAAGAAGAGCTCGTGGATAACATCACTTACAGGAACACACAGACACCCTTCAGTCAAGGTCTAATGTGCAGACCAGCAAGGCTAGGTCAGACTCTGATCTAAAGACTGACGTCGGTAATGAAACGTCGGCTAGGGAAATGACATTAGTCAGGATCCAGGGAACTGACACTAACTGGGAGATGGCCTAGATCGGTCACTGGAATAATGTTGGGTGACTTACTAAGTCTCAAACACCCATGTGGAGGTTAGGAAAGGTATGTGAACCTCATATTCGGTGTAGACCTTCTTTGTATTGCTTACTGATAGTCATGAACTAGGAAATGTGGTTATCCTTAGGACCACCCCTCTACCCATTGTCAACCAATCTCATTCTTTTAATTTCTTCCAATAAAAATACTAGGTACCCAAAATTCCATAAGATACAAGTATTGCATCAGGTTTGCGTGGTGGTTGGTCTTCTGCTTGGGGAGTCATACACTTCAATCTTGGAGAAATTTTTAAAGGTCAATATCATACAAATTCCCCCAATGACAAACCTCTATATTAATTCGATTCTTAAAGACCCATCATGTATTGTAACCTAGTCATTGGTCAAGGAGATCTATAGGTGTAAGGAGAATAAATTGTGCACCTTCTACCAAGTCATTGGACATGATGTTAGTAGGTGTAATACCTTAGATAACATTGTCTAGATTATCATTGACGATGATTTTACCATGGCACAAAAACTAGAGAGAAAAGGGGTTAAAATTGAGAAAAAATAACTCTACCTTCAAATCTAATTAGGATCCTCATCCCAATGCTTCCAACCCCCAAACCAATCACACTTGACATCTTTAGATATCCATTCCCCACCTCTACCATGCCCCTTATGTGAATAATGAAAAAAATTAGGTGAGATCCTCTAAACACTTGACATCTTTAGAATCCATCCCCAACCATGCCCATTATGTGAATAATGAGAAAAATTAGGTGAGATCCTCTCACAACCATGAATTCCATAACATTAATACAATCCTTAGTCAACTCATTACTAAGGAAACCACCTTTCTAGCCCCTCCACTTATTGAGGTAGTGGAGTCACCCTTTATTTATTTGGAAGACATAACCCAAGAAACAACCTCTCTATCTTCTCCACCCATTAAGGCATTTGAGCTGCCAATCCCTTCTTTGGAAGACATACCAAAAGAGGAAGCCATTACCACCATCTCCTTCTCCTCCATCAAATATTAGTCCACTCTTCCTTTATAAATCATTCCTAAGGAAGGGATCACTCCACCTACCTCCCCCATGGGAGATTCACCTTCCCAAACCTTGGATCCTTTGGTTGAGAAAAGGGATGAGATAACCACTTCTCTCTCTCCACCCATGGGTTTAACCTTTTACCTCAGTATCTAAGGCATCAAACCCATATATAGACTTTTCTCTAGATTGGTTCAAAACTTGGACTACTTATCCCAACCTAACATAGATTGTGCCACATTTTAGCACCATCTTGAGCTTCCTTACCAAGCCAAGCAAGAACCTTCAACCACACCACTATCATCCCAACATTCCATTCCCACTACTAAACCTAATTTTACCACAATCAAGCCACTAAAAACTTATGCCAACCAAACCATACCTAAACTATCCAAACTGACTACACCTAAGATAACCAAACTACCTTCTACCACTTCAACCAAGCCTACCAAAAACCTTAGCATACCCCCTACTCAGAACCTTACTAACCCTTCATTAAAATTGGACTTAACTCTACCAACCATACCAAAGAAAACCCAAACCAAGCCAATAAAGAAGGTAAAACCACCCAAGATCCCACAAACCAAAATTTTACCTCCCCTCTCCACTTTACCCCCTATTTTAGGACCTCATCCCTCTACCTTAATTGGGAAACTAATCCTCCCAATCAAAACCCAACCAATAATTTTGGTTATGCCATCACTCATACTTTCATCCACACCTATTTTCATCAAATCACCTAGAACCAAGCCTCCCACCTTCCAATCATCTATAAACAAACCGCTTACATCTTAAAGATCTACCTCAAAACCTTCTAACCCCAAACTTTTAACCTCTCTACCAAAGCCAAAACCATTTGCCAAGAATTCTCATTTACCCAAAGCCTCTACCACCAAACATAGTTCTAGGAAATTCACAACTCAACTACCAAACCTAAGACCTACACACATTTACCACCTTTGTGTGAATCTTACTCAACCATCTTGTAGAGGGTATTGTAAGCATCTTTCTTAACCTTACCACCTATCAGATGATTTGACCCACATAGTTCTAAACCATCTTGTTACAATGATAAATTAGTATGTTCATACCATAAGACACCTAGGCATGACATGGAGAACTATAAAGCTCTCAAAGTACTAGCCCATAAGTTATATCATGAAGATGAATTATTGTTAGATGAACCTCCTATGAGCCCACCAATGATCCAAGAACTAATAACCATCAACCAACACCTACCCACTCCTACATTCTCACCTTAGAGGGAAGAGGAACTAATGAAATCATCTATCCTAACCCCTACCCCAATTCATACCATCCATATGGTCACACGATCACAAACTTAACCAAAGGATAAAGGAAAGGCAAAGGTGTCCATACTATGGACACATCCCTCTTCCAACACCCAACCACCCAACCAACACCAAGTACCTTTACCTTCAACCAAACCCAAAGTTCCCATCTTGGGACCCTCCCACTCTAATCTTTCTGAATCAATCCAACAAGTAGTCCTCAAACATCTTCACCAAACACCAATGAAGATGAGTTTGTATGAAGTGATCAATACATCACCCCATCATCACCAAACACTGATATAAGAGTTACAATCTATAGAGGTTAGTCTAGAAGACCCACAACCTCTAAAAGCCTTTATCAAGATCTCCAAATTTCTAACCTTTTTACCTTCAAGGATTTAAAAATACCTTCCATTTATCTAGATGACCTAGATCCTCCCCTCTTCATTATTGCATACATCAACCAAACCCACATCAAGCAGGTTATGATTAATGGGGGAGATAATATTAACATTATCTCTTCCCCTGCATAAAACCAACTAAAATTACCCTAAAACATTATGTCCAAAACCTCATATATTCTCTAATCATTAAATGATACCATGGCCATGACTTTAGGAACTATTATCCTTCACATTCACTTAGGACCCCACATGCTTCCTGAGCTCTTCTATTAGTAGAAAGAGAGTTCCATTACAAAATCTTACTAGGATGCCCTTGGATTCATTCCATGGGTTGTGTGATATCTACCCTACATTGGTGTGTCAAATTTGAGTACAAAGGTCAAGTTGTTACCATATAAGCTAATCCAAGTATTTTCACATCATGCAACATGACATATCAACTCAATGATGTTATCCTTCCTCCATCTAAAAAACCTTCACCAGTAAAAGATGAAGCTATATATTCTTCCACCACTGAAGCATCCATCATCTCATCCATCCTTTCTATCCAAATCCCCACAATATACCCTTTGGAATCAACCTTCTAGCATATTCCATTAGGGGAGTATCACCTTCTAACCCTTGACACCTAACCTACTCCTCAAGAGTATGGGAATCTTGAACAACAACCTAGTTATGACCCTAGTATTATAACCATTATTCCTTTCAAGCCCTCAACTTATCAAACCAGTTTCATCTATGGGGGACTTGATAAACCTCTTGACACTTCTACCACCTCTTTTTCACCTTGACCACTCACCTTCAATTTCTCCTAGCTAGATAAACCAAAATTTACCCAGACATACCTTTATAGGTGTGCATAGAAGGGATTTGGTCTAGGTTAGTATGAACATGAGTCGTATGAGTTACTTCTAATAAAAACTTGAAAACCTCACAAAAAGCATAGCCTCAATTTCACACCACCTGAATAATAAACCAACCCACATCCCATTACCATCATTGATGAGGAAATCCCATCCTCACCATCCACTCCACCATCAAAAATTGAAGATTCTAACATCATCCCCACTAATTTTTTTTCCATCAACATGATCAACCTCAGAACCCTAACTTATCACAAGGATGGGGTGACCTTAACTATTCCTCTATCCCACCTTGAGATGATAGGAGATGACTCTCCTACCATTAATACCATTCGATATCAGGGTGATAATTTCATTCTCACCTATCTTAGTGCAGAAGATTTCTCTATCCAAAAATCTCTTCCTATTGAGACTTCAACCATGTTAAATGAATCCACTATGGATATTAACTTGGGCACTTTAGATAACCCATGAATTATCAAAATTGGCCAATTGCTACATTTTGAGGAGCTTTAGGACTTCCCCTACTTCCTATAAGACTGAAACATAGCATTTGCTTGGTATTACAATGTCATGCTAGGAATCAACCCTTCTATTGCTTCTCATAACATAGTCACCAACCATGATGCTAATCTTGTTAGGTAAATTTTTTGATGAATGCACCTTTTAATAGCACTTCTCATCAAATAACAGCTTCAACATCTCCTATCTATCAATTTCATTCAACCGATTGACTATCCCCAGTGGGTCTTGAACATCATACCTATCACAAAAGCCATAGGGGGACTACACATTTATGTGGAATTTCATGACCTCAACCTTGCTTGTCCAAAAGATGACTTTCCTTTGCCAAGCATTGACTAGTAAGTTGATCTTATAGCTAAACATGAGATTCTATCTCTTATGGATAGATTCTCAGGGTACAATAATATCCTAGTTACCCTTGAAGATTAACGTAAAACTACCTTCATCACCCCATGGGGGAATTTATGCTATAGGGTCATGAATTTTGGACTAAATAATATTGGTGCAACCTACCAACATGTTATGACCTACATCTTCCATGACCTTATCCACAAATATTTTAAAGACTATGTTGATGACCTTCTTAGAAAATCTAAATGTTGTAAAGACCATTTGGTTTTTCTTAAAATTATATTTTAATGACTCATCCATTACCATGTCCACCTTAACCCCAATAATTATATTTTTGGGGTCTTGTCAAGAAAACTCCTTGGATTTATCATCTCTCTTCACGGAATCAAAATTGATCTGACCAAAATCCAAGTAACCTTTGACATACCTCCTCCTACCCACCTCAAAAAACTCCACAACTTATAAGGGAAGTTCCATTCCATTCTGTTGCTTTATCTCTCACCTTTCAGACTGATGCCAACCTTTTCACCACCTTCTTAAGAATGATGTATCTTTCAACTGGAACAATGACTGTCAAAAGGCCTTTGATTCACTTAAAATGTACCTTTTGTATCCACCTATACTCATCCATCCCAAGGAAGATCAACCTTTTTATGTTTATATCTCTACCACTGACCACTCTTTAGGGGCAATGCTTGCTCATTAAGATAAACAACATAAAGAGCAAGTTGTCTACTACATTAGTCACATGTTTGTAGAGTATGAGAATTGGTACACCCATATCAAGAAACTTTGCCTAGATTCGGTCTTCATGGCCACCAAACTTCACCATTACCATCTTAACCATAAGACCTATATCATGACCAATATCAACCCACTCAAGTATATGCACTCCAAGCCATACCAAAACCAATGTATGGCTAAGTGGCTCATACTTCTGGCTGAGTTTAAACTTGATTTTATTTAGTAAAATTCAATTAAAGGGCTAGTCATTTACAACCAATTGATTGAAGCACCCTTATCAAATGATCAAACTCCTCTTCTTGAGTTTCTCGATGAGTCCATCATGACCCTCTCTTAGGTAGATTTCACCTATCAAGTGACCATGTTCTTAGATGGATCAAAGTGTCAATGTGGTGGAGGAGCCAACATTATCCTTATCACCCTTCATGATGAATCTCTCTCATTATCCTTCAATCTAGATTTTTAATGTACCAACAACATGGTTGAGTATGAAGCCCTTGTCATAGGCCTCCAAACTTCATTAGCCTTGGGAGTTAAAATGATCAACATATTTAGTGACTCCCAACTCATGGTCAATCAAATCAATGGATATTATCAATGAAAGAATGATGTTTTGCAATAGTATAAATAATTAGCCAACATATTCTTAGCATCATTTGAACACTACCATATCCAAACCACTTCATGACCTATGAACAAGTTTGTTGATATGATGGCTTCCCTTACTTCTCAAATCTCATATTCACCCTTTGAATCTAAGCTATCTATCATTATACATAGACTTACCCATCAATCTTATGTCAAATCAAACTCTCCCACCATATTTAATGTGGAGGAGACCCAACCTGACCTTTGGTATTAGCAGACCTTTGACTATCTCAACATTGCTGTCATTCCTTTTGGTCTTTCTATAAATTCCTGATGAGCATTTATCTAGAGTACTTCACGTTATACCATACTAGGGGGGATTCTTTATAAACATGGCTTTGATGGTCTCCTCTTTTGTTGCCTACATAGTCATGCAGCTTCTCATGCTATCAGGGAATTACATGATGAGATCTGTGGGGGATACTTTAGTGGCCTAGTTATCACTAAATGCATCCTTTGCCTTGGGTATTATTGGCCCACCCTTAACCAAGATTGTTTTTCTTATGTGATAAAGTGTTTTAAGTGTTAACAACACACCAATTTACATCACTCACCTAGCCATAGTCTTCAAGTATCCAAAGATTTTTGGCCCTTATCATAATGGGGTTTGGACCTTATTAGTGAAATTAACCCCCATTATTCATAGTGACACCATTCTATCATCACTACAACCAAATATTTAACCAAATGGGTTGAGGCTATTCCTCTCATCTCCATAAACGCTGAAAAGATTGTCAACTTTATCAACCATCACATCATCTATCATTTTGGTGTTCCTCACAAAATCATCACCAATAATGGCAAATCCTTAAAAAACAAACAAGTCTAAGGTCTTTGTGATGCATTCAGTATTAAGTTAAGTTTCTCATCGCCCTATCATCCATAAGCTAATGGATAGGTAGAAGCCTCTAATAAAACTCTCAATAACATGCTAACTAAAATGGTTAATGCATATGGTTGGGATTGGCACTTACACATGCCCTTTGCCTTATGGGCCTATTGCACTAGCTTTCGAACCCCTATGGGTGCTATTATTTCTCTCTAGTTTTTGGAGCAGAGGCTTTCTTGCCTTTCAAAGTCCAAATTCCCTCTCTTCACATATCTTTACAAGATCTCATATCTAAGAGTGATTATCATCAAGAATGTTTAGCCGAGCTTGAGCTACTTGATGAACATCATTTAGAAGCACTCACTCATCTTTGTGTATATCAAGAGAGAGCCAAGCGTGCTCATAAAAAACACCTTAAAGTGTGATAATTCAATATTAGAGACCTCATCTTAAAGGAAAATGAACATATCACCAATATGGAAAAGAGTAAGTAGGGAAATTTTGATTTCAATTAGCTTAGACCTTATATCATAATGCATAAGTATAGATCAGGAGCTTACTAGTTATCCTTTATTTAAGGGAACCTAGAACTTGAACCCCTCAATGCTTCAAATCTATGTCCTTTCTTTTGTTAAAATAGGATCAAAATCACCTTTTGTCCAACTTAAGCTTATCCCTTATTTTTAAACCACATTCATCTCATTATTTTAGGAACAACTAATTAAAATTAAATCATGCGATTATCCGTCATGATCATAACCTATTATTGAACAATAGGTACTAGAACTCTACCCATGGCATGATTCTCATGGTACTTTCCACTCCTTTTCTAGGACCGATTCCCATGATCATTATTACCTTAACCCCTTTCTCACCTACTCAAAATTCTTGTGATTTTATTTTTTCCTTCATAAAAGGAGAAACTTTAAGCCTATATAAGCAAGTCCATGACATCAAAAGTAAACATCAAAATAAAAATCAAATGAGCCCATATGGGTCATTCTCTCGCATTCACAGACTACTCCCTCAAAGGATAGTTACACAAACATATCAAATTTGCTCAATATAAGGTAGATTGTTCCTTTAAAAGATAGATATCAAAAAGCCTTAAACAAAGCACACAAAACTTAAAACACTCCCATAAAGGATGGCTAAGTAAAGCATTTATACAAGAATAATAATTTATTAGAAGCTTCCCACATCGATCAGCTTCCCCAACACCTCCAAAATAATAACAACATAGCAAAAGACCCATTATCAAACATAAAAAATAGTAAAATAATTTTTATAGCCACAATTGACTCTCATACGTAGACTTTTCACATCGATTAGTGTACACCTTATATGAAATATACTTGTTTATACTTTCTCTTTGGTAACCTATAGAACATGCAAGCTAGTCTCCTAAGAAGGTTCCACCTTCATCCATCTCCCCTTTATACACTATAAACAAGGGATTTTGAGCTTAATTGACATTATTTGATCAAGACACCTTTTTAAATAACTAACGAATGATAATGCGAAGCATTCAAAGGGATTATGTTTCTTAAGCCCATCTAACTTCAATTTGTTTTTTGTCCTTACCAAAGAAGAAGCATTGTGCCTCCTTATTCTCTCACACTGGTTGATATATTCACCTAAATGTTTGTCTCTAGTTTTTCTTCTCTTTCTCACATATGGTTTTATTATTTAACTTACCTTATGTACTTCACTTAAATCCAAATAAAATGACCATAATCATAACCGCATCACATAAATATCATGATCACATCATAAATAACAATAGAAATCATTAGCATAATTACCACCTCCATAAACAAATCAAATATCACCATCCCAAGGTCATACTCACATATACCATATCAAAAACATTTCTAGATATAAATGAGGAAGCATATGCTCAATCAATTTCAGCATAAACACCATGGTCAAAACCACATCATAAACATCATCATAACCACATCATTAACATCCTACCATCTATCAAATTCATATAACTATGATCCATAATCCATACCCATAATAATTTTTACATAATAGGCTCATCCACCTAAGCATAACCAATAACCATAACCATAACCATATCAATATGATAATCATAATCATCCCAAAACATGAAATTAAATGATCACATCCATAAAAAAAATCCATAAAATACCATAATCATAATGTCATAACCATCATCCTAATCATCAGACACACATCACATTAGCATCACATTCTCATATCAAGATCATCATAGTCATCCATAACCATCACATCATAATCACATCAATAACATTAATCCATCCTAAACATCATCATGAACATAAATTAAAGAGACATATCATCACATGCCTAGCTAGGTGAGTCCACATCAACATCTCATAAGCATAATCATATCAATATGACATCATCAATAATCAACATGATCATCACAACCATGAACCACCAACCATAAACAAAGGATCACATCTAGATCTCATAAATAATAATCATAATGTCTAAAAAATATACATATCTCTCAAAAAAAATATACATCTCACTACGTTGGCTCACAATCTAGTATCAAAATCATGTAATACATCAAAAAATATAATGTTCATCATAAATATATGATCTTGGAGCACCACTTCCTCCTGAAGCCTACCCTCCTAGACTAGCCAGTCTACTTGTAGATGTGGCCCATTGACCTAATGTCACCATGGTAGCACTACCTATAATACCAACCCTATATTCACCCCATCAAAGCTCATTTAGTAGGTGCCTAAAGACCAAGGCCTCATAATACCATAGCTCCTCAATAATCACTACATATCTCTACATCAAGATAGTACCTAATGGTCTTATAGCTATTAATAATCTACCTCCTACTTTTTAGAGAGAATCTCTCACCTATGTCACCAAGGCTAGTTGAGACCTAGCCTAATCTCTCTTCCCTATCAAAGTGACCACCTAACCTTGCACTACTACCAAGGATGCTTGCACTATGGATAGTGCCGCTTGTGCTTGGTCCCTCTCCATGGTCATTGCCTATACATTTGGGGCAACCCCTATCATTTAAACCTACTAACCATCTCCTCCAACATCAACATCCATATCCTACTGACCCCTATCCTTAAGACTAATTTTGTCTATGACATAGTGTGCTTGATACCATACAAGTATCCATCTATCACACCTACATCATCTATCTCTATCATCATAGGAAACTCCTCATGATGAATGAAATCATGCATTGGCTATGGAACAGGCAGTGAGAACTCTTCATCCTCCCTCTCATACATCGAGAACACCTTAGGTATATCTTTCATGAAGCCAAACTACCTCTATACCCTGTCAAATGGTATCAACTCTATCTCTACCCTCCCCTTTCTACCTTACCTTCCAATTTAACTCTAAATTTTCAAATTCAACCACAAAACTACCAAAAACCTAAACCTAGGTCAAAAAAACCAACAACTAGCTCAAAAACAAATAAGTTCAAACCAAATTCAATTTACCAAATTGAAACTAAGCCAACCATTCAATAATATGCCTACCTCATTCCTCGACTACCATCAAGGAAGAACCTTAGGAACCACTACCTAGCCTCATGCTCTCCCCCATCCATGCTACATTCTCATCAAGTCAAAGCTTGGTCAACTCAATCCACCTCACCCAATCATTTACTCTCACCATATCATAACCATTTTTATCACAAAATGCCAAAGAGATAATCTTCACAAGTCAAATTTCATAATGAAATATTAATACCCATCATGAATCTTTTATCTTTGCCCTTTTAGGGTTGACACTTGACCATTGATGATCGACCCTGACCGTTGATGGTCACCTTCTTTGGGATTTTTCCCTCCACTAATTTTCAAATTTTGAACACAATAAAAAACTAAGTACCTACCCAATACAAACTCATACCAATGGAAATTACCTTCTTTTCCAACCTTGATAATTCTACCAACTATGCCACCTCACCACTGGCCATTTTAACTCGACTATCACGTGTTTTGTGATGACCTTGTTTTGGTTATTTTACACCAATTAAATTGTGAAATTGATAATTTTGAACTTATGCACACTCAAGCAATTTGTGTCTTCAATAGGAACACTTCCTACCATGGATACCAACAAAAACACTAACCTTGTCTAGGAGACTTGTGTTTATGAGTGTAGCCCAACGGTCATATACAGTCACGTGTTCCACTTATCACTTATCCTTCTAGTGCTGACCTTTATTTTTATCAACCATGGAAACCTAGTCATTAAAAATTATTATCTATCATAATTAGTTTCACTTTATACGCATATTTTTGCTTCAGTTCCCAACCTATCACCCACTTTGTCACTAACTTACACACTTATCAAACCTACACCTAATTTTGTTTCAACTCATTAATTTTTGGTTTGAGGTGGAGAACCTCCTCTCATGCTTGGGGCACTCAAACCTTTGAACCACAATCCATTTTTTATTTTATATCTTGCTGATACAAACTACATAACAAAAAAGGGTAAACTATAAACACTAGAAAACCACGCATAGTGGTTCTAGATGTCAAAACACCCCTAGACCACCTTGAGATCCCCTAGAAATAATTGGATAACCCTATGACCACAAACCTAAGTCAAGTTAGTTGACTAGATAACTAACTAACTAACTAAAACTTTTAACAAAAAAAAAAATTTGACCCTCAACCATTAACGATCACCCTAACTATTGACAGTTGGACTTGACTATCGATGATCAGGTTCTAACCACCTAAACACCTAACTCCAAGTTCAACTCCACCTTGATTTGTTATAATTATCTTGCCTAATAAATTCATGGATAAATGCATGTCAAAACTAAATTTAGAAAACAAGTTAAACCTCTTCTTGAACCTACACTTCCACCTCTCCCATTTTACTATAAAGAGAGATGAACAAGAGGTGAAAAGGGATCTAGAATAAATTGATCATCATCATAACTATCAAGAGATTATTGTACCCAAATTTATTTAATAGGTCATTCTTCTAATGAACCACTAAACTATCAAGTGTGATAGAGATTTTAAGTGCTACCACTCATCAAACAATAGCCAAGTATCATTACTCTACCAGAATTGCTCTAGGCTTCATCAACCATTTCATCAGCCAACTACCTCAACCATTCTTTAGATCAATAACTAAGAAAGATAAGTATCTATTTTTAGTAATTATTAACTTTATTTATATTTCATAACTAACCCAACTTGATCCCACCTTCTATACTATTATTCTGTAACCTCATTGATTAATTTTTCTTAATTAGACTAAAATCCACAATAACCATCGATGATCACCCTAACGATCGATGGTCTATCCCAACTCTGATGGTCACCCTAAACATTGATGATCATACCCAACCATCGAGGGTCAATTTTAGACAAATAAACAACAAGATATTTTCACCCACTAGACCTTAACCAAATCTTAGTTTTTGACCTCTCCCCTGATCATAGAACTCTACCCTATTTTTTGAACTATACCCAATCTATTTAGCATTAATACCAATCTATTTATTGATATAACTAGTCAAATTTATCTTATTATATTAAATTTTAGTATCTTTTATTGTTTATGTAAGTAATTTATCTTTTGATTTTAGAACTTGATTTTTTAAAATCATGGATTGACAACCTCCAAGGAAGATCATGCTTCTCAGATCTAGCTTACTAGGCAATCTACCCTACTATCTAGCTAACCAACCATTTATTTGAGTGATTTATTATCTTCAGGTCATTACTCCCAAGCCAAAGAAGAGTATTTACAACCATCTAGATCAACGTGCACACAACATATCAGGTTTTTCTACCATACCCCTTTCAAATTTATTTTCTCCTTCTTCCAAAGAAAATATAATTTTTTTTTCTCTAAAATAGTTAATTTACCAAGAAGCACTATTTTGAGCCTTTCCTATATATAATAGTTGGATCCTTTATATTTTGGTTGAGATTCAATTGCCTCAATGGCCTAAAACTACATCCTTTTTATATGTTGAGTTGGTTATACCACTTAACTTGGATTTTATTATATTGTCACTTGAGTTGTATGATTGAGATTTAATGATCTCAATGGTCGTGTCACAACTCACTCTTGCATTATATTGGGGGAATAATTACCTTCACATATCCCTCTTCAAATATCCAAGGTTCAATTTTGAACCTCTTTCACCTTCAATGCTTCATAAGGAATCATCTTTACCAATTCAAAGTACCAATGGGCAATATGGTGGCATCAACACACATTTTTACTCCTTCCTTACTCTCTTTCTTTTAAAGTATTTCAATTATTTAAAATTATAGATTATATTCATTGTTTTATACTATAAAATTCTCTTAGTTATAATTCATACACAATCAAAACATTCAAAGTGGCTCAAGCAAAGGTAAGGTGTGTTCTACACACCGAACTACACATTTCTTTCCTTTAACCTAGTAATTTTATCCTTGTCCATTACTATATTAAAGGGAGGTGGGAATGTAGATAATAAAATATAATTTATATAAAATTTCAATCTTTTATACTTGAAAAATACCTATTAGGGATTTACCCTTTTAGTTTTATATCTCATTGTTATCGAAAGGCTCGTATTTATCATCTCATTGTGCCTAATTATTTATCTTATAACCTAACACTATTATTTATGATGACCCATATCTTTTTCACTATATAGAAATCCTAAAACCTAATATATATCATTTAATATAAATTACAAATCCTCAATAGCTTCCTATCCTGTCAGACACTTACATCCCATAAAGGGACACCTGCATCAACACAAGTGTCAAGATTCTTAAAGTGTCTAGTCTTCAAAGGTCATCCAAATTGAAAATGTTTTGAAACATATGGGTTGGAATATTTGTATTATTAAACCATACCATGAGATATTTATATAAGGTGTGGTATAAATACAAATCTAAGTCTACTCAGTATTCATCTATAAAATACCAAGCAAGTACTTATTCAAGTTCACTCAATCAATTACATAATCGAGTTTTACCCTATTCTTACCTATTTTCATATTAATCATAAGAGTAGTCATATTAAATTATGAATCACTCAAATAATGACCCATTATCAATATTTTTCATATTAAAAGTTAGATCATTGCAAGCCCTTGCATAGAGTATATTACACCCTTGTACACACACAAGCCAACACGTTAGGATAAATACATATGTCTGAGACCCTCCTTAGAGTATTAGATATATATAAAATTATCATTTACATAGAGGTACTTGAGGTTATTTTTTACACTTCAATTCACCTTGATATTTTGTGGAAAATGCAGAGCTCTCTACATCAAATTAGCTTGAGTAGTGCTTTTTGAGAGCAATTCTATAGGGCCAAAGCCCCCTCATTTCCCTCTAAATTTTTTATGATGATAGCCATATGTGGGAGGAGTGGAAATATGAATACAATAATAGGAGATAAATTCCACAAGTGTAAAATTTTTAGAGGTAAAAATATGGCTTCTGCATTGATTTTTACTTGGGCATTTTCTCTCTCTCCAGTTGCCAAATTAGCCCGTAAAACACTTTTGAAACATAATTTTATAGAACCAAATAAAGTTTAATCACCTTGAAATTTATCATTATGGTAGGAAAATGTGTGAAAAATTTGAAGGTAAATAAATTCACAAAAAAATATTCCCAAATATGAAATGCATAGGGTTAAAAAATGGTTTTTGAGCTGATTTTTATTTGGTCAACTTTCTATGTTTCCAGTTTTCAAATCTGGCTAGTGTGCATGTTTCAAGCTCACTTTCATAGTGTTAAAGAAAGTCAAATATTGTTAAAATTACTCATGGTGATAGATAAATGTCATTATATTTAAATGGGAAATATAGTGTGCAAATATTCAATATCATATCTAAAATGCACAGTCATCAAAATTGACTTTTGTAATGATTTTTACTAGTCATTTTTTGCATCTTCCAGTTGCTAAATCTGCTCAATAAGAACTATTAAAACCCATTTTCATAGGAGAAAATGAAGTCAAAATTATGTGAATTTTTTTATGATATTACCTTGATGTCATGAAATAAGACAATGAATTTAGTTTTATAACTATTAGAATTTCCAGTGAAAAGTTATGATGGTGCAAAGTGACCCTCGTAGGAAAATTTATCACTTAGCCAACTTTTAACCAGAGGACACTTAGAGGGCAATGCAAAGTGGTTAATTTTATCATTTAAGAAAACTAAAAATAAATTTTGAGTGTATTTTCAAGATTTTTATGGAAATATAAGATATGATGGGTTTTGTTCATATCTTGATTTTTTATTTTCTATTTTTCGATGTTCTAAAGGCACTGATATGATTGTGCATGATTGCATGATGGTTTTTTACCCATATATTTTGATCTAAATATATATTTTTTATGACACTTATTACATTAAAAATATAATTTATCCCTCATTTAAATTATGATAATTTAAAATTAGAAAAATTTAGGATTGAAAAATAGTCAATATTATAGCTAGAATAATGTATTGTTTTGAGCCCAAGTCTATGGACTTCAATGCAAGTTGACTACTGGCATCAGGTGTCACTTCTAAAATTTAGAGCATGGTCATAACTTCACTTCTAAAAATATCTTAACCACTCTTCTAGTTATTATTTTAATATTGTAACTTCCCTAATAGTAGGTGAGGTTGAGTAATGACCATGAGCTCTCTAATTGCCTATATAAGTAGGCATATTTATCATTGTAAAAAAGAGGACATTTTGAGCATATAAATTCTATAAAAATTTTCCTTTTAGGAACACCTCTATTGACTGAACCTTGAATTTTAATGAAAATTGAGTTTGCCTCCCTTCAATATTCTTGTATTATGTGTGATATTTATGTTTGTTGATCTTTGTCTGTAGGTCATGTTCACCCCTCTCATTGTTGTCCATTCAAAACACCTCTTTGTGGGACTTAGAATTGAATTATAGGTTGTAATATATGTTCACTCGAGTCTACAAAGTCATTATCTATAGATAACCTTTAACCCTCTCAATGATGTGCTATGTTCCTATTCCTCCATACAAAATACTTATGCATTTGGAGTGTCCCTTGTAAAGTCTATGTGTTATTGTCTCATTATCATAAATTTATAGTGTATTCATTAAGGTAGTAGGATAACTCAATCTATTATTAGTGAATCACCCTTTATTTCTTTTATCACTCTCTTAACTCCTCCATCCCTTTTCTCTCAAAAAGCTTAGGTTTAGATTTGTGATAGATTTACCTTTATATTCTTTAGAGCGACACACTAGTCTTAAACCAGCACACCTAAAATATAAGAAAGTTGGCCTAATTTGGAGGTTCATCCCATGGATTTAAATGGTCCCACACCTTGTGGGATGATCCCATTATCTGACTGAACCATCTTCTAATTTAATGGGTGTAAGGTTCAAGTGATAACATTTTTGGCATGCCCGATGGGACTAGTTTGATGATCCTTACATCACCCACTGAAGGATTTTGGTTTGTCCTTCAATGCATATTTCCATTCAGGGTAGCTTATTCAATACCATGGTAAATCTAAAGATTAAACCCTAATGGTTAATCAATCCAAGTGCTTAAATATTATCAAAGGTTAGGATGTAGGTGATATTCTTGATATTTTCCATTCTTTATAAGTAATCTTATCACCTAGTGACTCTACTGGTATGTACTCAGTTCTTCAGGAAGTAGCCCTAATTATTTAGTTTAAATAATATACCAATGTGTTTATTTCTTATTTTATGCTCTAATATGTCAAACTATCATGAAAAAGATGTCTTTTCCCTTCATCAAAATGTATTTTTTATGCCCCCTACCATCCATATTAGACTAAAAATGCCATTGGTTTGATCCAAAATAGCCCTGTCACAACATGATATATTCATTTTCATAATAGTTTCTTCCTTCCCCCTCTTGTTCATCCTTCTTGACAACCTACCCATGCTTATAAGAATCCCCTTGAAGGCCATGTTACTCTAAATTAGTATCATAGTTATCCTCTCAATCAACCCCAAAAAAGTATAAATGATATATAGTTTGATTTATAGAGATAACTGATGTAGATTGAAATAGAGAAAGAGTATGGTAGGTAACCTGAAGAGATTACTTATTAAGCTTACATTCATCAGTAGGAGGTGGGTGAGTAGAAAAGGTATGATGAAGAATGTTTGGTTAGGTAAATTATAGCCAAAGAAGAGTAAATACATCAAGTGCTTGCCCAAGTGCAAGAAATTAGACCTCAGTTAACCTCCTTTATCCATAATTTAAAATGATATTCTCCTAAAATGACATAATAGCAAAGGAAAAAGGAAGATTCTAAAGTCAAAATCCCTAGCTTCAGGTAAGATAAATCCTCTGCACTTTCAAGTAAATCCCCTAATTTCAAGGTTCCAAGTTTCAAAGACCTCCCTTCCTTGAAAGAAGTTACACCCATTCCTCCTCAAATGCCCCAAACACAATCATGAATCCTTATTGGACTATGTACCCTAACCTCACAATGCCCAACCTTATAAAACCCCCTTCCTCTATGCTAAATGAAACCTCTTGCCCTCCCATTATCTCCCTTTGTAAAGGAGGAACCATTATATGGAGAGAAAATTAAAATAATTTAGATGAGGAAGAGGATGTGTCAAGTGAATATGAAGAGGAAATAACTATTTAAATCCCTCTTTGTTCCACCAAACTAAAAAATTTAGACCTATTGTAGGAAAAATATAATTATGATCAGCTAGAGTAGTAGGGCATTGAGCAAGTGGGTGAAGATGCAGAGGAAAGAGATAGTATTGTTGATGAAAGAACATTTTTATCTAGTCAATATTACATTTAGGTGTGAGATTATGAGGTAATATCTTGGAAAAATGAGATTCCATTCAACATAAAAGAAAAATAAGTCAATCATGAAGCCAGAATGAAGCCTATCATGTAGAAGAGTGAAGAGTAACTGGAAGAAGACTTCTTTTGGGATGAGATAGAGGAATTTTATTCAAGCCTGGACATTAAACCATTATTTATTAAAATGGAAAACCATGATCATCAGGAAAAATAGGAGGAAGTGGATGTGTTTCCAACTCAATTGCTTGGGCCAAAGCATCCTAATTATCATAATGATAGAGCAATTGAACACAAGTTTGAGGGCAACCCTGATTGCTCAAACTTTGTCTTGTCAAGAGGATACCCTATCAAGTACCTAGCTCATTTGGAGTCCAAAAATGAAAAGTCACCACATATTGTGATTAATCTAGAGCACAAAATTGAGCATCAAGAATGTTAGAATCAACCTACATGTCCACTCTAAGGTAGTTGTCTTTCTAGTCAACTTACATGGATAGGTGAGTTTGTTTTTGTCTTTGGAGAAGTATATAACTGGATCATTGAGCACCCAATACTTCTCCACCTTTGGTTGGATTCCATATGAAAAATCATTGTAAATTGATAGGAAAGGGTAGCTATTTTTTAGAACTAGTTAATGGCTTTATTTAGAGAGTTTTCTAATTGGTTAGTTTAGGGTAGGTTAGATGTTTTATTTTCTCTAAGTGCCTGCATGCACATTGCAGTTAGTTTTAGTTATTTTATATTAATATAAGTTAATATGGAATAATTTAGTTTCTTTTTATAATTTTTTTGAGGTGCACTTTTAGTTTTTAAAGATTGGCTCAAGTGGAAGGCCAAACAGGTTGTAGTTATCTTGCATTTTTAGAGTGTGAGATGGATGCTTCTGTGACTTCATGCCGAATAGATCAATTATAAAGATATTGGATCCCTAATTATTATTAAAGTGACACATAGAGGTTTAAATAATGTTGAATCTTTAAGTCACCTTGATCTCTTATGGAAAACGTAGAGTTCTCTTCACTAAATCGACCTGCATAATGCTTTTCAGGAGCAATTCTGCAAGGCCAAATCATTCTCATTTCCCTCTAAATTTTTCATGATGATATACATATGTGGGAATATTGAAAATATGAATATAATAATATGATATAAATTACCCAAGTTTAAAATTTATAGAGGTAAAAATTTAGCTTCTACGGTAATTTTTACTTGGGCATTTTCTCTCTTTCTAGTTGTCAAATCAGCCTATGAAATGAAGTCTAATCACCTTAAAATTTATCACTATGGTAGTAAAATGTCAAGAAAATGTGAAGGTAAAGAAATCCACAAAAAAATTACTCCTAAGTGTGAAATTAATAGGGTTAAAAATTGGTTTTTGAGCTAATTTTTACTTGGTCAACTTTCTGTATTTCTAATTTTTAGATCTGACTAGTGCGCATGTTTAAAACTAATTTTCATAGGGGTAAAGGAAGTAAAATATTGTTAAAATTAATCATGGTGATATATAAATATCATTAGAGTGAAATTTAAAATCTATTGCATAAATATTCAATATCATGTGTGAAATGCGTAGACATCAAAATTGGCTTATGTGCTGATTTTTACTTGAGTCATTTTCTACGTCTTCCAGTTGTTAAATATGCTTAGTAAGCACTTTTTTAACCCATTTCATTAGGATTAAATGAATTAAGAATTACATGAAACTTTTTATTATATTACTCTGATGGCTTGAGAAATAAATTCATTTAGTTTCACAACTAGTAGAATTTCTAGTGAAAAGTTATGAAGGTGCGAAGTGACCTTCCTAGGAAGATTTATCACTTAGCTAAATTTTGACCATAAGACACCTAGAGGGAAATGCACAGGGGTTAACTTAATCATTTAAGAAAACAAAAATACCATTTTTAGAGTTGTTTCAAGATATTTTTGGAAATATAAGATATGATGGTTTTTGCTTATATCTTGATATGTGATTTTCTATTTTTCCATGTTCTGAAGGAGCTAATACGACTATGCATAAATGCATGATGTTTTTAGTCATATATTTTGATCTGTAACTCTAATTTTGATGTCACTTATTTCATTATAAATATGATTTCTTCCTATTTGTAATTATGATAATTTAAAATTGGAGAAATGTACGATTGAAAATTGGTCAATATTGTAGCTGAAATAGTGTATTGATTTGAGCCCAAGTCTATAGACTTCAATGCAAAGGTGGCTACTGACATCAAGCATGACTTATTGAATGAATATCATGGACACACCTTAACTTCTAAAAATATATAAACCACTCTTATAATCATAATTTTAATATTGTAACTACCCCAATAGTGGGTGAGGTTGAGTAAAGACCATGAGCTCTTTAATTGCCTATATATGCAAACATATTTATCATTGTAAAAAATAGGACTTTTTGAGCACTTAAATTCTATAAATATTTTATCTCCAAGAGAATCTCTATTGGCTAAACCGTTAACTTTAATGAAAATTGAGTTCATCTTCAAGTAAGTGTACAAAGTTAGAGGATAAAAAGTGGCCTACTCATGGACATGATTTTATTGAAATTTTAAAAATCTAAACTTCTATAGATAATTTGAGATATCTACACTCCAAATTTGAAGATGGTGTAAGAACATGAAATGTATCATTTCAAGTCTATTTTCCTAAACTCTATTTAAAAAAAAAAATGTTTAAGTATAACTAGGTAAAACATCTAAAATTTGAAGAGGAACTCCTATTATTTTTAAGAAAATAGAGTAGATAGATGGCCATGTGGTGCACCATTTTTTGAGTACTATTTAATATTATTTGAAAAAATTCAATGAAAATTAGGTAATATCTTCTAGTTTGTGACCTATATTTTTTTAATGAATTTTACAAATAAATAGATCTTAAAAATTGATAAAAAATGGAAAGTTGCTTGTACGACGTGCGTAACTACCTAAAAATTGAAAACCAATATTTTTTGAATGTATAGAATTAGGCCTAGTTTGTGACCATATAACTTGTTTTTCACTTGGATCAATGAAAGAAAAATTACATGAACATGTATAAAAATGTATGTTTGTGGCATGTAGTGGCTTAAAAAAGGTATAGTTAGAAATCAACATAGTTTGAAACCTTAAATTAGTCCAAAAATTATAAAAATCATATTTTTGGAAAGAGGAGAGCGTGCTCATCATGATGGTATTAAGTTTTTGAATTTTACCATTGAATTTCATAGTGTATTTGAAAATTAAAGTTGAATTTTGTTATTTTTTATCATAACTCTCATAATCGACTATATATTGATAGGTCCAAGCCTTTAGCTCAGGAATCCAAGCCATTCCTAATATAAAAAACACAATATTTGAATAAAAATAAAAATAAAAATAGTGTGATTGTGTTAATGCATAACATGATCATGTTATTAGAAAATCAACAACGTGATCACATTACTGTTGTTTTTCACATTAAAGCATGTGAACATGTACATGGAGTAAATCTTGGTTAATAGATAATGTGATCACATTATTATAAAAGAAATAACATGATCACATTCCTATTATTTTGCACATAAAATCATATGGACATGCACATGAAGCCAATCTTGTTTATAAGCATATATTTATGACTCTAAATATTAATTATAGGTTTACATAAATGTAAACTTATACTTTAAATTTATTTTATTAAATGTAAGTAATTAGGGTCACTCTGCATCAAATAGAGTTGGTCTCATAGATACAAAACTTATGATGTGGAAAATAGTTTTTAAAAATCCAATTTAGTCAATACTTAGGCATTTTCAGGTTCTAACTATTAAACCTAGGGATTTCAATATATAAATTTTGCAATTGATATCCATTTTTGGTAAACATATAGTCATTTTTTAGGTTTTTGTGCCTTTTGGATTGATTCTTGGAATTTATAGGAGTCTTAGGTTTGTCAAAATTGAATTTTGAAAAATACTCATTTTGAACTTGATCCAAAGTGGTGTGATTGGGGTAGTGTAGGTCACATTGATGACCTAAACATATCAAATGACCACTTTGTGTTAACTTCACTTGTTCATCATCCCTCTATCATCCCTGATCACTTCCTACTCATCCTTCATTATCCATAATCACTCTCTCATCATTACTCATTCACCTCACTTATCCTAGTCATCTCTAATCACTCCCTTATAATCCATAATCACTCCTCCATTGACCTTCACTATCCCTCATCATATTTAATCACTCCCTCCCCATCCTTCATCATCCCTAATCACTCTTTACTCATCTCTCATCATCCATAATTTCTTCCTCATCCCTATTCATTCCCTCATCATCCCTCCTCATCCCTAATCACTCCCTCATTGATCTTCATTGTCCCACATCATCTCTAATCACTTGGTCTTATCATCCCTAATCACTCCTTAATTGATTATAACCATCCCTTATCATCCCTAATCACTCCCTCCTCATACTTCATAATCCCTAATCACTCTTTTCTCATCCCTCATTATCTATAATCACTCTCTCATTAACCCTCACCATCCCTCACCATTTATCATCACTCCATCATTGACCCTCACCATACCTCATCATCTCTAATCACTCTCTCATCATCTGAAGTAAGCATATAATATAAATATACATTTGATTCCAATTATATGTCATTTAATCCATTATAATATAAATCAACTCTTTTATAATACTTATTGTGTTATTAATACATATTTGTGATAGTCAATTTTATTACTGAATAAATTGGATGATCTTCCAAATTTATAGTTAAGTAACATAAGTACTAACATAAATAGAGTATAAATTTTAGTTAATTGAATTATCTTTATTGTGTAACTAACTACATGAAAATTTATTTGGTTCTACCTATTGTAGCTTGGTTCAAAAGATAAAATTAAACACAAATCTCTTATATAATTTTCTAATTCTGAGAAGATTTGAATCAGATGCAAAGTTATTTGGTGTTTCCCATTCTTGTATGACTTGAATCTTGGTTAGGTTCACACATAAACTCCTTGTGTGTGTAATTTATCCCAAATAATTTATTTATTACATAAAAAATGAACATTTATTCATGTTATCATAAAAATATATGTCTACAAAATTTGAAACACTAGTTCAACATGGTGTAGAAGTTCATCCCATGTTTTATAAAGATTAAGATGTCAAAAAGGTAAATTAAAAAATTACATAGGTAAAGGTCTTGAGGATGATCAACATCTCAATGAATGAATTCACTATATGAGTTAACCTAAAAGACATAACCAACTAGTCAATCAATCCTTCCTTTGTTTTTAAGACTATATTCAAAATTTATAGAGGTTTAACATGAATATGATGATACCCAAAATTAAGATCAAATTTGGAAAAGAATTCTACACTATGGATATGGCATAAAAATTCCTTAATATTTATATGAGGATAATAGTTATTCACTTTAATCTTGTTTATATTTTTTTAATTGTTTCACAACTTTATCATAAGCATAATTGGGCTTCTACAAGGTAATGATTTGGGAATGATGTGTCCATTATCCATGATTTTATGGATTTACCATTTGATCTATTAATTCTCTACAAATTATATGTTTTATAAATAGGTTTGAGGTATAGGTACTTAAGGGATCAAATCAATAGTATTGTTTAGCGTACAATATGTAGGAACTTATTTAGGTGACTGAAAGATATCCTTATATTCATCTAGTTTATGGTTTAATTATTTTGTATTTGTTATTATTGGATAAACCACACTATGATATGGTTCTATAAGGATGTTATTACATTTAATTCTTATCATCAAGAGTATACTTCTTACTAGAATAGACAATTTCTTGCACTTTTTGACGCTAATGACTGAAAGATTATGAACTAACTATGATATATGGTATTTTAGATGATGATAATATATCACAAAATTTCAAGGATTTAATTCATAGAATACATGTCAATGGTAAATATATGGTTGACCACATGTAAAAAATCACACACATCTAATGGTTAAATGTCACAAAGGATTGCATCTTTAAAAATTTTGATTTTATACATCAAGTGACACTACTAGGTGATCCATTTCTCAAGGCCTACACTAGACCATACACTAGTGTATGGTTATGGATGATGTATAAATCTCAAGCTCAATTTTTGAAAATATGCTTTAGGAGAAATTAAATTATTATGACTTCCATTGGAAATGATGAAGTGTATCGGCTCACCATTGATCTACATTTGTTAATGAAACAATATTTTTAATTCATATAATTTCTTACTAGGGGAAGTAGAGATATTTTTAGTACTGATCATATCATTAGGTTCATAATATATTATCTACTTACCTTTTAATAGTGATAGATATTGAGATGTGCAAGTAGAGAGCTCATAGTCTGACACTCTTCATTGGATTGAATATTAAATTTATTAATTAATCACCACTTTCCAATCTTGGACTACTTATTCTAATCATTTGAAAATTATTTTACACTCTCTAGTATGATTAATCAATCAATAAATATACAAATAGAAGGCCTTCAATGTAATTATTTGGATCACAAAATGTCTTCACATGGAAATCAATTGATTAGTTTTAGAAAATCACATAGCTTGGTGATCATCATATTTACTACCAATTTTTGGTGTTATGGTGGTTTTACTTTCTTCTCTTTTTTGGCAAATTTTTAATTATGAATTACATCACTATAATAGGCCCATATTTTTTCATAGGTGATAAATATTTATGTTTCAAATTTCCACCACATCAATTTGATCACTATGTCTTATATTTTATGCTAGCACTCAACTCTCCAATTTTATCTCCTATCATTATTAAACCACAAAAAAATAACACATTCAAGGTATTGGAGGGAGTAATTAAGGATGAGAAGGGACAAGGAAGAATTGAGTAGAGATGATGAGGGAATCAATAGGGACAATGAGGGATGGTGAGGATCAATGAGGGAGTGATTAGGGAGGATGAAGAAGTGATTAGGGATGATTAGGGTTAATGAATGAGAGATTAGGGGAATTGAGGTATGAAGAAGGAGTGATTAGAGATGATGAGGTATGATGAAGCAGTGATTAGGGATGATGAGGGATGGTGAGGGTCAATAAGGGAATGATTATGGATGATGAGGGAGTGATTATAAATTATGAAGAATGATGAGGGTCAATAAAGGAGTGATTAGGGATGATGAGGGATGAGGAGTGAGTGATTAGGGATGATGAAGTGATGATTAAAGACAATGAGAGAATGATTAGGGATGATGAGAGCTAATGAGGGAGTGATTAAAGATGATGAGAGATGGTGAGGATTAAAGGGAGTGATGATGAGACTGAGTGGTTGGTTTAATGAGGGAGTAATCAAGGATGATGAAGGGATTAATGAGGGAGTGATGAGGGATGATAAGGAATGAGGAGTGAGTGGTTAGGGATGATGAGGAATAATGAGGGTTAATGAGGGAGTAATCAAGGATGATGGAGTAATTAGAGATGACTAGGGATAGTGAGGGTCAACGAAGGAATGATTAGTAATAATGAGGAATGATGAGAGAGTGATTAGAGGTGATGAGGCATGAGTAAGAAGTGATCAAGGATGAGGGAAGGATGATGAATAAATGAAATTAACACAAAATGGTCATTTTATGTGTGCAAGTCATCAATGTAACCTATACTACCCCAATCACACCACTTTGCATCAATTTCAAAGTGGTTGGTTTTCAAAATTCAATTTTGACAAACCTAAGGCTCTTAAAAGTTTTTAATTAATTAGCCTAATTTGAAATAGTTTTATTCATCCTTGTGTATACACTATTCTACCTTTTAACTCTCATCAACTAAACAAAATAAAAAATGGTTAAAAAACATTCCCATGAGGTTATGTCCTTGAATAATTTGTATATGAATTAAGTTTAATAATGTTTTCATCTATCAAATCTTGTATCTTATAATTCAAATTGATGCATTTATTAGTTTAGTGTCCTGTGCATCTATGATAGCCATAATATGCATTACAGTCGAATCCATGATATCGAGGCTTACTCATATCGAATTATTTTTTGGGATGGAGATAAATGAGGTTTCACTAAATTAAATTTTGTATTTTATTATGAAGAGGTTTTGGTAACTATGAAAAATGCCTCATTTAAGGAGCTAATAAGACAAACTGATTAGTTTGATGTGAGGCTATGTTAACTATTATTTTTGCATCATTCACTTTGAATTTGAAAGTTGGGTTACTTGAAAACTTTGGATCATAATTTGTTGGAGGGTTGGACACATACTTTAACTTATTCATATTAATGATCTTAGCTTCACAGTCCTTGATCGTCTACATAAATCATTAAAATATTATAAGTGTTTAAATGTAATGGACTCATGTAGTGGTGAAAGTAAGATCTGATTGAATATATATTGAAATTAATTATCTTCCATTGGATTTTTCATATTATAAAACATGGTCTTGTATCAGAGCACATAATTATTAATGGGCTCATCAGATCCTTATTTAAGTTTTACAATTTGATCATATGACATATTCTCATTAATGTTGATTGAAAAGTGTGATAATAATTTATCAACTGAAGGATTGAAGGCATGGATTGATTGGAAATAAAGGTCATATAACCCATCCAAGGTGTAGTCTTTAAGACTCCAAAAAGGTATCTTAATCAATAACTTATCATTAGATGCATAATCTAAACATGGGACATGAAAGGGTTGAAGGTGGTGTTATGGATCACATTTACCATCATATAAAGTAAGATTAAGTGACATAAAACCTATAGGTAAGGGATTGGATGATATCTCATAGTATAATGGTTTATGTAATAATGACCAATAACTAGTAGCATGGCTCACTCTAGAAGATTTTTTTTGTAATTGTAAAACTTTAGCTTGAAGATCAAGGACTGTTTGGATAAGGGTATGAGAATTAAGCATAGAAAAATATGTAGTAATGGAAGGTATGACATAAATAGAAAACTTATGTTGTATGATAGTTTTTGTTTATTGATAGTCATATTAATGAGTATAACATTGTGTTTCCCCCATAATATGGGTGGGCATCATGTTTGTAACCAGAGGTGTAGATATATGAATAGTACTAATAACAGTAGTCTAAAACCTATAATAGAGTCAATACCTCTAAAATGTATATTAATATTCATGAAATGTTCATATTGTTCCTTATATGTGATAACCTTATAATTATTTTTCATTTCATCTCTAGTTAGATGTAGTAATGCATCATGTAAGTGTGGATTCATATGAAGATATTCAATAAATTGTTGTCAATCTATCTCATAAAATCTACCCTCCACATTATGTGTTTCTTACATTATGATTATGTGTTAATAATATGAATAGGGGAAAATCAAAAATCAATGTTTTTTTGAAACCCTAATAGAAAAAAATGAAACCCTAAAGAGTTAAAATGAAAAACCTAAGGGAAACTTAAGGTTTGGATATGTTTGAATAAATAAATGAGGGTTTTAAAGATTTAAACCCTAAGATAAAAGAACACCTATGAGGTGAAATTAGAAATCAATGCTAGTAATCAAATTTAAATACAATATTTTGAAACCCTAGGGTAGAAGGATGAAACCCTAAGGGGAAACCTAGGGTTTTTTGTGTTCAAGATAATGAATAAAGTTACCAATATGTTTTATCTAATTTTATTTTTAGGTTATCTAAATAAGATAAAACTATAGAATATCTAGAATTTATAAGATATAATAATCCACATAATGACTAGGGTATTACTAATTTATTGTAATGTAAAATTCATATAAATGGCCTAGAAGATAAGCTACTTAGCTTGTTTATATTCATTTCTACTCTATGATAGGATACAATAGTCATCAAAGGTATATAAGGGGTTTGTGATCACTCAGATATGGAAACATAGTGCTTGTACCTACTAGGATGAGTCTAGTTCTAATTAGACCCATGTCATAGGGTAGAAGCATTTTTTGAAGAATAAAAACATATAGGAGATCTACTTAGGTCTATAAAAATTTGGATCACCATGCATGTGCCTATAAGTAATTCATGTGTATTCAAATACCTTCAATCTTTCATAAATAATTATATTTTACTTCTCTAGGATTCAAAAATTTATCTCTACTTTCAAGATTAGATCTATCCACAGAAAAGTGTTAATGGAATGGGTTGAGCTAAATTCAATCATTCCTTACTGAGTGGATGAACACTACCTATGTTTTAATACTTTGAGGACTCAAATTAGACATAATTATCCCACCTAGTTGATTGTGTTAAATCAATATAATACTTGCATGTGGTGTAATTCTGAGTATGGATTTTGACACTTGACAACCCTATGATTTTGACCTTGCAATGGTATTCAGACTTAGATTTGGGCCTATTAATTTGAGGGTTTTTATTTTTGGAAGATTTAGGGATGTTCTTATCAATGTAAAAATATTTTATAGTGATATATATATGTGTTCTAGGTAGGTTATATAAATAAATAGACTTAAGATCAATTTTTATAAATAGTTAACTCTTAGGGTGATTTCCATCCACACTAATATGTAAAACATATGGGCCAACCAATATAAATAATTTGAATATGATAAAATAGTTTTAAAAAGGTGTACCAACATATTTTACCAAGATGGAGAGATATAACAGGATGGAAGTGTCTGAGGAAGACTAAAGGTGTTTAAAAAGCAAAAAATAGTGAGATTAGGAGACAATTTGAATGAGATAATAAGTTATTGAGGTAGAGAATATGGAAATCCCATGTAATAGTAACATAAATTTGGTAAGGCCATTCTTGTAGATAAAATAATGGCTAAGAGAGTGTAATCAAGATTAAATTATGTGTGTAAATTAAAGTATACCAAGGCTTGGTAAAAAATGGCATTGTCAAGTGTATAATACCAAATATGAGTGTCTACAACCATTGATTTTTATCCACTTTAACTTACCCAAAACTAATACTCATCATGATGACATATCATGAAGTGAAATTGCTCTCTCACCTGAGGCACATAGAGATAAATAACCAATATGCAATTAGGTCAGTCATGATAAGATGACACACCAAAACCTTTCTCAATTTATACAATACAAGTGATACCTAACCCTTTTTTACTCATCATATGTATGAATATAACATCAATAAAATAAAAAATCTAAAACTAATGCTTGGATAACTAAAAAATTAAACAAAAAAAATTCATAAGCTAAAGTTTTAAACTCAAATGTAAACAAAATTATAGTATATAAACATGAAGATAACGAACATTAGATGAAGCTTGAATCTCTTATTAATAAAACAATGGTTACATGTATGTTTCTAGATCACATTTTACAAAATAAATTCTCCAACAACATAATAAAAACATAACATAAGTGTTAAAAATAATACCATCAAAAACTTGGCAACATAACATATTATTACTATCAACAACAACCTATTCTAGAAGGAAAGGCGGGAGTTTATAGACTCAGTTTAAAACTTGACAATTACATGTCATAAATATGTGCTCCAAAAAATTCACAAAAACTCTATAAATAACACAAATATATATAAATATAAAAATCTAATTAATTTATCTAATAATTTCCCTAGATGCATGCCATGGTGCACTAGATTCATTATGACCATGTTAAGGTAATGAATTATCTTAAATAAGACATCCATGAAGACTATCTCTATTGGATTGGACTAGTGTTCCTTCTATTTCAATTTGTGGTTTGGTTAAACTCTTTCACATTCAATATGCTCCTTCTTCATTTCCAACCATTATACCACCATTGGTGCATTCCAAAACATGTTCAGTCATTTATTAAGTGCTCATCATTTTCTTGGTATTTCTACATAACCTCATCCTCATATGCCTCTGATATTACTAATTTTATGCTATAATTTGTAAAAATTGGGGCCTTAGCTTCTCTACCTTTGTCTTTCATCCCTTACATGTGTGCCTCAAATCTAAAAAATCTATGTATCCTTTGTGCCCTTTGAATGTTACACATAAGCTTTTGAAATTCCATACTAGACAAAATTGGGGGCCAAAATCACCTCACACTAAGTTAGTTGCCTTCCCTTTGATAACCCTTCTAAAGACACTTATTATATACAAAAATTTGGTTCATCCATGTGGACCTCTTCCTCAAAACTAATCCATCTAGAGAGTGTGTCTTGTAATACTTTTACCCTAATTTCCATTTCTATTGATAAAATATTAATTGATCAAGTTTGATCTTGAATTTCCTATGATTTTATGTTTTTAGCCAATATTTATGGATCTAATCCCACTAATACCTCCTAAATGGTGTTTTCCTCATCCACAATTTTTTTCTAAATCATTTTAAAAATCCTTATCCCTTTCCCTGTTCTTTATATCATCTACATCCTTGAAGATTTTATCCTTGTTAGATATATCCTTAGTCTAGAAGACTTGCACCTTTAGTTCCTTTTATTTATTTTGGTCATTGGTAAAACACACATTAATTATCTCTATTTGGCACATAAATTTTAATAACACCTCCGCTAATTTTGATTTTACTTGAAGCTTAATTAACATCATTTTGTAGCTCTACCATTGTCTATCAAATTCTTGATATGCTTTCTCTTTTTCATTTTTTTCTTCTTCCTCTAGTTAGGTATTTTTACTTTATTTTTAAAAAAATGTTTGACCATTATCAATATTTTTCAATGTGTATTAAGCTCCCTAGGTCTATCTTATCCATTAGACTTGGGTCCTCCTTGAGGACTTGTATGCTAAGTTTAAAAACCTTGTGCTCCATTACTGCTAGCTTATGACATACTACTATGCATTTTTAATTTTCCTCGTATAGATAATTTTTCTTAGTCCTCATGGTTGAGTTATTAAAAATATTATATCTTTACACTTCCACATCTAACCATACTAGAAAACACCTTGATTGTAATCCTGTTATATTTTTAGGGTTTCTATGAAAATTTATATTTTAACCATCCATCATATAAGGATCCTCCTTGATTGTGATTTTTATAGTGATTTAAATTTTAGTTCATCCAAATGGGTGTCCAATATAAATGAAACCTATTTTCATGTTTTCTTAGAGGCACTCTCCTTGCACAGTTGATTCCACAAAACAATTCTTATGCAGGCATATTTTTATGAACTCTCCCTCTTAGTATGGTTTATTCCTCTTCTTCTCCAATTCTCTCTTCATCTATTGGCATATAATTATGAGTATGATGTTGAAAGTATATTTATTGAGTCATGTGGCTTGATAAATTTATTTTTACCATCATCAATTCCCTTGTCATACTTCATTTTAACATCCAAAACTTATTTATATTTTTCCTTTCCCATATATTCCTCCACCATCTCCCTTTTATCCTCTTCCTTTTCACATTTCTCTTTCTATTGATCATCCTTATTTTATTCTCTGTTTACTTCTTATAATCCTTCTAATTCATTTCCCAACCCCTTTAATTTGGACTCCTCTTCAATTTTAACCATTTATATGGTGTTCAAAGCATCATCATATTTATGTGTGATCTCATCCATTACAATTGTGTCATAATCTACTAAAATATAATTCACATAAGGCCCTTGAATTTGGATGCCTCCCCATATTTATGCACAAAAAAATCTAATATATTACTCACTAGATCATGTGCCTTTATGGTTGGGACATCTTATTATGTAAATGGCACAAAACTACCCATTATTGGTGATGGGTCCTTAAGAGGCCTAACTATTGCTTCTGATCATGGTGGGTTAGGATATTATGGTGATGAAGGTGCATAAGCCTTTGGTAGAGATGGTTTGGGATACATTGGGGAAGATGGTGTGGGCTATTTAGGTGGTGGTTGTATGGGTTCAGTGGGGTCAATGTAAGATTATTTAATTATGACTTTATCTAGGGAATAGATGGCCATCTAAAAATGAGTGACACATTTTTCTCTTTGTTATTGCCACTTACTACTTAATATGAAATTATGCGCTCTAAATATTTGACATCAAGTGCACCTTTACTTGATTTGTTTTAAGTTTCCCCATTATGATTTTGATTCCACCCCTTACATGAAGCTATGTTTTATGGCTGGCCCTAGTGCATACAATTTTTTATTTGTAATGATGAGAACTCCATAATATTCCTCTTTATCTTTGATCGACTCAACTTTTGGGTTATTTTTTGTAACCTCCTCTTACTCTTATTCTTCTTGGGCTTGGTGATCCTCTTGCATTTCCTATATTTGAGTGAATAAAAACTATGATAGAGTCAATTTCCCACTATCTCAATGAGAATGGGGTTGATTTTAGTTGATTCATCATCTAAATTAATTTCATCACTTAGCACCACCATACTAGGGTACTTATACAAGGATTTAAAGAGAAAAATATCTCCATTAATTTCTTTTATTTTCACCTTCTTGAACAATGCATTAGGTACCCTTAACTATATTAAAATTTAATCCAATTGGATACATTTTATTTTCCAAGTGTAACTTTTCCAAAAAGTGGGGACTCATTACAACAAGATAGACATAGTTATCATATGTATTTGGTAACCCTTATGGATTGTGTCATTCATCTCTAGATGGTGCGACCATGTTGTCATGCCATCTCTCCATGTTTATTTTATATGATTTATTATATAAGCGAAGGCAAGTGTACTTTTTGTACATTTTGGTTGGTGATGTAATCCATAATTGATAGAACCATGCCTAATTTCCATACCATATGGGATACCATTTTAATTGAGAACCAAAATATATAAATTTACCCACTATAATGTATCCATAGTCTTGTGAGATATTTCTTTACTTTTTATAATATAATTTCAAATGAATTTAGAAATATTAATTTTATACAATGTCAATGCCCATCTAGTGTATGATATAAAATATTAATTTTTAACATTATCCCATCTTTGATCCTACATAATTTTGTACTTATTGGGAATTTTTCTACCTGAGTGGCTCTATCCTCTAGGTTATCAACTGGGAATGTGAACTTATCATTTTTTATTTTAGTAACTTAGCTAGTTTTTCAATATCCTTGGTGTTAGCTAATGCAATCTTGATGTCTTTGCTAATGAAAGGTAAACATATGGATTTTTAATGTGCCTATGATAGATTTTCATGTGGAGACCCATAAAGTAAAAACTATCCTCATGGATGTGTGAAATGATAAATATAACCAAACTATCCATCTTGTTGAAAAATGGTAGTTTAAAAAATTATAACACACTAATATTTTCTAGTGAAATATTCACCAATGCATCAAATTTAATCATGCCATCTGTGACTATTTTTTAACTCTATATGATGCAATATATCTTTAGGTTGGAATAATTATTTTTCATTCTATGATTATAGTATTTAATCTAAAACTAATAAACTTTAGACACCCACTCTTCATCATGTAAACAATTATCTGGAAATTACATTTCTATAATTTTTGCTAGTGATTCTTAAATTTTTCCTACCACCTATTCTTCATTCACTTCTTTAATGATCATCAATTTACCCCAAACCATTTCTAAAAACTACATGTTATTTTTACTTATTGATGCCATTGTGATTGGATTCCATTTTAAAGTCATTATGGGTCTAAATCCCTTCTATCACACTCTCAAAATATTAATTTGACCATCATCTATAATTTTGACTTGGCTCTAAGCCCAAGAAATATTTAATGGTGTGATTTTCATATTTTCAACCCTAATTCACCTCAATTTGTATACCTTCACTTATTTTCTCATAATTTTTACTCTCAATCAATCTACCTTTCCCTGTAGAGTCAAAATTTGTCCTCAAAATCCTTAAAATTTTCAAACTAGATGATTTTGCTTGCCTTGGGGTTCTTAGTACGCTCTATACTTTTATCTCTAAAATATTTTTGAAAGTGACATGTAGTGAAAATGAATTGAGAAGGTAAATTTATACTAATTGATATTTAAATTCCCCATTGTTAAATGTCATACCATTAATTTAATAGTTACTATCACTTTCATAACTTTTCCTTAACTTCTAGTGACATTATCCCTATGCAAATATTTTTAGGCATAACCTACACCTTTATCTCCTTTTTTAATTCTTGGGTGCAATGTGTATCCCTTTTATTAATGATCCCATGCTCTGAAGACCTCATGTATCTAGATACTTGGTTGATTTTATGTGTACATCCACAATTATTCCTCTTTGATGGTTTGATCCTTTTTCCATCACACCCCGTACTAAATATGTGCATGGTCCTCTAGCACATCAAAATGTTTGCCCTATTTTGTGTTAAACATGCATCCTTGTGATTCTGTAGAAGTTTCATTTCAATTATTTGGTAAGTGTGTTGTTTTAACCTTTGAATATTTATAACCTTATCAATAGACCAAAATGATGAATGGTGTACATGTTGTGTAGATACTATGTTATATTCACAAACAAAATTAGTGAAATATAATAGTTGAGCAAACCATACATTCTTAACAACATAAAATATAAAAAAATGTTCATAACATAAAATGGTGTGACAAAACACTCCTATAATAACTTAGGCATATAGCATAAGGTTACCAAAGAAAACCCTTGATCGATTCATTTTATTAGAATTATAGGGTTATTTGCATTATTACTAGCCTACAAGTGTAACAAATTTTTTGTGATTATTTTTTAAAAATAATAAAAAATGACTTAAAAAGCCTATAAAATAGGTAATATCGATCATTTTGGCATACATTTTATGTTTGGGTGGATATTTCTAGTTTAAATATTTTAGATTGATCCTACTGCCATTAAAATGCCCAAGGAGCATTTCACCATCTATTGTGCACAATTTACACTATTTTGTCTCCAAAAAAACATGAATAATGTGTGGTCCCATCTAATAGATTTGAATATTATTTGGATTCTTGGAATACTAAGATTCATATTTTAATACATGCATGCCATTTTAAATAACTTTCCCTTGATATGCTTGGCATGCCATGCTTTCTATCTAGCCTTATCAACCTCCTGGATCCACTTTGCAAGAATATGATTTTTATCAAGATTAATGAGATCTTCCAATTGTATGTCTACTGAATCCTTATCAGCATGGTGAAGGCACTAAAAATTATATCAAAATAAATTCTTCCTTACTAAAAATAGACTAAAAAGGAGTGGATTTATTTAATCTCTTGTAGGTGATTCAGTATACCCAAAGCATTTTTGAAAACCTAATCATCCAAATATTTGCACTCAACATGATAAATTTTAATTAATATTGCCCCCAATATTTTTTTAAACACTTCTAGTTTCATTTATTTGGGAGTGATATCATGTAGTTTTATGGTACACCACATTGAATTCTAATAACAAAATACACAATGTTTCATTTAAAAAATGTATGCCTCAATTGATAGTTAGGCTCAAAGGGCACCCATATTTAATGATGATATTTTTTAATAGGAATCATACCATTTTGGTGACAATACAATTATCATTCGGTGATAATTTTTCCCACTTGGTGAGAGATGTATCATGCCCCACTCCTTTGTGCAATAAGAGAGAGAGGTCCAAAAAAACTAATGGGCCATTTTAAAGGAATTTTACACATGGATTAAGATCAATGGAATGAAAATATTTTAGTCAAGCTTACAAATTCTTTGAAAAATATCTCATTTTAGTGCACATTCCTTTGCATCCTTAAATAGGGTTAGCCATTAGAGATTGAAAACCAATTTTTTAGCATAGTGACCTCTCCTGCATATCCACCACCAATAATTACTTTATGACATTCACACAAGAATTTAGTTCAATCATGATCTAGGAAAAAATGATGTAATACCTTATTTTACTAAATTTTTTATAACTTGTCATCAATTAGTTGGTTAGGATGTATGCATATTATCAATTGTTTCTTATATTTTATCTTCTAGTCACTTAGGGAAACACCTGAAGTGAAACATGTTACAATCTTAGATAAATATTTAGGATCATACTATAATTTATATAGTTGGGCATCAAGCATCCCATATTTTTTTTTTCATTTCCTTTCCTATTGTGATCTGCAATAAGTGAATAGGAACATAGTTTGCATACCTAGCTTGATGACTAAAAAACTAAAATTATTGAAATATCACAATCCATGTGTAGATTTTTCCTTTAAACACAATCTTATTAAAAATATAATTAAAAATCTCATCATTTATGTATAGCACAAATGGGGTGGAAAATATGTAATGCTAAAATTTTGGAGCATATACACCATGAAAAACACTTTATAGTTAGTTTTGGTGTAATTATTCTTGGTTGGTGTGAGTTTCCTATTAAAAAAATAAATGGGGTGGTCAACAGTTTTGTCCCTTGGCTGTTATATGATAATTCCAATAGTAGAAATTGATGTGTCTACATGTACATGAAAATTGGTCTTCTAGTTTTCAAATTTGAGGATCAACATGCTAACAATTTTTCCCTTTAGAAAGTGAAAAATCTCATTATTTGTCTATCCAAATGAATGGACAATATTTGCACAAGAGTTCTTCTAAGGGTGCTTAAATATTTGCATAGTTCTTAATGAACTTTTGGTAGTAACCTATAAATCTTAGGAATGCACACACATCCATTTGGGTGTTAGGCACCTCCAACTGTAGTATGATGGAAATATTTGAAAAATCCACAAAAATTACTTCCTTACATATAACATGACCCAAAATAATCCTGAATGGTGTTATAAAAATAAATTTATTCAAAGTAATATATAATTTTAGTTAATGAAATTATTCAAACATCAACTTAAGACATGCAGGGTGGTCCTTTACTACTCCATAAATGATCTAATTCTCAAGGTAAACCTGTAGGAATCGATGGATGAAATATTTGAACACGATAACCATGACATAAGAAAACATAGTTGGAATATTATTTAACCCAAAATGCATTAAATTATAGGTGAATGAACTTGATTTGGTCATAAAATTTGTCTTAGGTTTGTATATTTATTCAATTTATATATTATGGTACCCAAATAAACCATCAATAAAGGTGTAAATTTCTCAAGCCATGATATCCTCTAAAATGTATTCCATGAATGAAATTGGAAAAATGTTGGTTACACATGAAGCATTGAGGAGTCTAAAGTCCACACATATTATTATACACCCATTCTTATGCTAATTAATATAGGACTCATCCATTCAAACTCTTCAACATGATAAATTGTTCTGACAATAAACATGTTATCTATCTCTATTTTGACATTTACATAGAGATTTGGGTTCATATGCTCTAGATTATTATTAATGGTTCATGTGACATCAATAAATTTAATCTTCATCTTTCCCTGGGAAGAGTGAACACCCTTAATATCATTATAATTTCATGAAAAAATATCCTAATATTCACTCAATAATTCAACAATCCTATATAACTCCCCATCAGACCATTAGTCTCCAATTGTGTAAATATTAGGTTCTTCCTTAGTAACAATTTTAACCTTACTAGGTTTCATTGGGATATGATAATACTTATTAATTTCCCCCTATGCATCAAAAAATTTGCGTGCTCCATAATATGTTTCCAATTATAAGTGATCAACAACATCTTCAGGTGGCATATTTTCTACCTTGCACATCAAATTTTACTTATTCCTTTCATACTAGTAGTTAAAATCCATCCATATTTCATCATAATTTTCAATGGAGTCTCTATTTACATACATTATTTTTTAGTAAGAGGCCACACTGTTATTCCATGTTGTCATTTTCCTCTATAATGGCTAGATGCTTCCATAATAAGGGTTGATAGAGTTCAGGCTTGGATGAAGAAAAAGAAAAGGTATGGAAAAAATTAGCCTTCAATCCCTCCCATTTGATAGTGTCTTTATGAATTTTGTAGATTGTATACCAAGTGCAAGACCATGCATTCAATGTGCCATAAAAATCATGGATGTACAATCTTACTAGAATATGGTGCACTCTCTTCATCCAAACTTTTTCATAACTGATGTGATCTATTTATAGGGAATAATTACCATTATAAATAAGAAATCCTTGATTGAAATTTATGGACTAAAAAATGGTGAAAATGGTCTCATTTATAGTGGCCTAAGTTGGTAGGGTAGACTTATGTGTCACCCACCAACACATAGCCATGATATTCAAAGTAAAGACCAATGCATGAAATAAATTAGTTTATTTTGGTTCACATCATTATATATTATTTAGAAATGTAGTATTGGAACCATCATAATGTGGTAACACATAATTTTTTACCTTATTAAGTTTAAATACTCAATTTATCATGGGCATGGCTCTGGGGGCTCTTCAACTGAATCTAATTTTTTTTGTATTAACCAATTCTTAAGTAGGGGAGTAATTTTTTTGGATCACAAAAGGGTGTATAAATTAAAGAGGTCATTAATATATTTCTCATCAATTTTAAACTAAAGTTATTCCTAGGTATTTGTGTCTATATTCTTTGTATGTTGAATTTCACCATTTAGATTCTATGTCACATCCATTGCCTCTTATAAAATGTGATTTTGGTTGAGGGCATCACAATAAATAGTAGATGTTGAAGGCTATGCACGATGGATGTTTTACTTGGGTGCATCCTCTATACATGGATGAGTCATGGAACCACTATGTGTAGTTATATTAACCTTGGGGCTTTGGAGTATCTTATGCCCTCCATCCTTAGGCATACAATTATTGCCTAGTTAAATGATTTGGATCATTCCTATACCTTTATTAACCTTATCATTTTGGGTCAAATTTACATAGAGGTTAGGTCATTTAACTAACCTATGATCTCATTAAAAATACCCATAGGTTGGGAACTTTAGGAAATCATGCTAATAATGATCTGTTGATGTACACTTGTAGCAAGTGCATGGGGTATATTGAATTTAACTGCATCTACCACCTTTTCCTCTATATAGGCATTCAAAATCATATATTTTCTCCTATATATTTAAATTCCACACTCCTTATCCTCATGCCTCATGAATTTCATATATTAACCAATAATATTCAATATTGTGGATGGAGGCTTCACATATTTTATAGTATAGATAAACCTTCATCTGTGTTTCCCTCTAAAATAATGTGAAAATGAATACTTTATAGTCTTCATATTTATTTCATTGGACTTAAGTAGTACCCTTATGCTACACCTTGGATAATTATTATTATCATGACCTTAAACCTTATGGTCAATACACTAAAAACTATTATGGTTGTTGTAGACACTCCAATTTTATCACTTCCATGTCAAAATGCAAAATGGAACAACTTCCCGTAATTGCACATAATATGGTTTGAAAAGTTTTATTCATCTAATATATGTGTTCAAACTCACCTTGGGGCATCTTTATGTGTAATAATTCACCATATTAGATCTATTCAATTATCACTCTTGTCAATTTCTCTATTTAACTATCATTCTAGTCAAATTATTTGTTAAGTTATCATTTTGGTCAATTTATCTATTCAATTATTACCATTTTGGTAAATTTATATAGTCAATTATCCTATTATAGTAAATTCAAATAATTACCCTTTCACTAATCAATTGATGAAATTGACTCCATCTTATATAAATCATTATTCTATATTATATTTCTATTACAGATAGAATTATAATTTCCTTTCATTTAATTAATTCATCATTTTCTCCAAAGGGACATCTTCATTCAAGAAAGGATGTTGAGATTATTTGAATATTCTTTTTTGAGATAAATCAATTTATTAAAGTGAATTAATATACAAGATTATTCTCCACCTTTCATCTTGGAGACAAGATGAAGGGCCCTTAATGAGTCTTGTGGGATATTTTAAGAGCATTCTCAACCCTTCATCTTGGAAACAAGATGAAGGTCCCACATTGGTTATCCATGTGATTTCTTGGGAATGATTCTCCTCCCTTCATCTTGAAAAAAAGATGAAGGGTCTAAATGGACCCTCATAAAGATATTAGAAGGAGAATTCTCTAACCTTCATCTTGGGAAAAATATGAAGGGATTATATTAATTCTCATTTGATATTTTCAAACATCATCTTCCACCCTTCATCTTGATTAAGATGATGGGATCACATCAGTGATCCATATGTTAATCCATGTTCACTATTGAGGACTCTTTTACAATCATTCATCTTGATTTTAAGATGAAGGGTCTTGTTTTAACCTTTTAGGACTTAGAAGAATGTAAATCCTATGTTGTTAAAGGGATGAGTATAGTAAATCAAGTTATAAATATGAAATAAATGGAACCATTGATCCGTTACAAAATTGGCTGCATTTAACCTTTCTAAAAATAGAAATAAATAATGTAAATGAGAAATTAGCTAGGAAAATGACTGATAATGATTATCTAGAGGCTAAAAATTGAGGCAAAGGCTAGTTTGAGTGTCACAAATAGGATCTAGGAGGAACCATTTTGAATAATTTGGACTTATTACTAGTCTACCTCCAAACAAAAGTATTAGAAAAGTATCTAAATTATTCAAAATTTTCTAATTATAAATTCTATCAAGTGACATATATGGGTAATAGATCTAAATTATTACCATAAACCTAGTTGAATTTATTTATAATATATGAAAATTATTATTTTTCTAACATTCTTTCTAGTCCAGTTTTGGGGGCATAAGTCTAGATTATCTAAAATGGTCTTTCAAGTGTCAAGACCCCTCCTCGATAGTATCATCCTAATTGGATAGTAACACTATATGTTGTTAATGTACCTATTTTGGAAATAGTGTCCTTTATGTAGTACTATTTTGAGATTTTAGGTGAACCTATATTTGGGTTTGTCAAGATTGTTCCTATGTGAATGAGTTTTAAAACCATGTAGAAGACTTATTTTGACTAATTTTATGTACAAACCCTAATCTTCCATGTTTCTAAGGCATCTAGTTCATACAAAAAATAAATTTTGTTGTTATTGGGGTAGGATGGACATACTCAACACCCTATTATGATGATAATTTCCTATATACCAATACTTTGAAGAGGGATCAAGCTCGATGTAGTTCTTCCCACCTAAGTGTTGGTGCACGTGCAAGTCAATCTAGTATGATTGTAAAATTAAGTGCTTTAAATGTGCTTGAGATTATAAATATGAGTAATCTAAGCTTAGGAATGGTATAGATGGTAGTATGCATAAGTAAGGTAGAATAGGGATTGATAACCTTGATTGTGCATAACTTGTTCTAAGTTTATATGTGTAATTTACATCTAATTTCCATCTAGTGGTTAAAAGGATAAAATTCATGTATATATACTATTATGGTGCTTGTGTAGGTTTTAAAATAGGTCTAAGCTAACCCTAGGTGGTTTAATATTTGAAAAGATATTCATTTATGGAAAAATGATGAAAATGACAATAACACCAAAATTGGGACACTAGCACCATGTGGCGCTACTATCCCTATTATGTCACTAGTGTAAAAATGGAAAAACATAAGGCATGAAGGGATAAGATATAAGAATGAGGTTCTAAGACTATTTAGGGATGACTAGGGATGCCTATATCCTACACAAAGGCTAGATAAGTGTGAAAATAGGCCCTCAGATAGGTTTATGGATAAACTAGGGATAGGTGTTCTTAAGTAGCACTCTTAGCACTCAAATGTCATACTTAGGTGATTATATTTCCCCCCCCCTTTATTATATAAATGTAACAAAGTGAAATGACTAGGATAAAGGAAAATAAATTGTACATGGACTTACCTAAGAGGTAAAACTTGTGAATCTGGATCTAAGTATGTGAATCATGTGATGGGGAATCCAAGAACAAACACACTTGTTCTGCTTGTTAGGATCAGAAAGAGCACAGTGATTACCAAACTTAAGTAATAAATATGCGAAAATAACTAGAAGCACAAGTAATAGAATTCACCAATAACACAAAATATGAGAGACAATATAAATCTTATATCAATACTTATAGGAATACAATAAAGAGCCGCCACACTCTTCCACCTTACAGAGGTAATTCTTCTTCAAAACACTCTCCTAAAATCACACACAGAATTGGTGTTCACCTCTCCAACCAGTTAGTAATAACCCTGCTAGTACACCAAGCACTCTATAATGATCTTCCTTGCCTTCCTTTCTAGATGGAACTATAGTTCTCTTCCTAGCACACTTTACAATACATGCCAAAGGTCTATAAATAGATCCCAAACTTAAACAATAACTTAGACTCTTAATTTGAATGAATATCCACGTAAATCAAGACTCTAACTAGACTTTACATGGTTCACTTAACTAACTGTTTGTGCAATGAACATAAGGTGACCGATGCCGGTCCCTGCATGGGTGCTGCCGACATCAGCTGACTTCCTACCAACAGTTGCCTTCTATTGATCATGACCGACATCAATCATGCTACCGACAGTGTGAATGCAATAAGTTGAAGCTTTTAGATCTCCCAAGATAAATAGCTGAATACCTATATGTTCATCTAGTTTGTTCCCTTGGCTCTGTATCCCTCTTCAAAGTCACTCTTGAAGACCAACCACCACAAAAACCTGCAAAACCTATCATCCAAATCACCTACCACATCCACATCTACAAAATGTAAAAAATAACTTGAACCTGGATGCACCTGCTGCTCTAAGAATCCACTGAACTGCCCTAATGTCTTCCTACTTAAGAGATATAACTTAAAATGAAAGACATCGGTGAACCGGTCTATTAGTAAAGAAGTAAAATTGAGTAAATAGATTCTATGAATCTATCTGAACTGAGCAATACAAAGTAACCTTGGATAAGACTTGGAGAGCTTATACAAGACCATATAAGGAATGTCTCACATATACACCTTTATCTTAAACATCCATTCGGTGCTTACATGAGCTGGAAACCAACCCAAAACCCTTACCTAAGGAATCACACCCATGTGCCAAGCTCCCACTAATGCTTCTTTAACAACTTCCTGGTTCTTTACTATAAAGCAATAAGTAGTGTAAAGAAGGAAATGATCAATTGAGGTGATGGGTGCTTAACAGGTTGGATCTCAGTGATCGATGCCGGTAAGTCTGCACCTGACTGATGTGTTCTGCAACTGCCCCGTGTATCGATGTCAGTGAGTGCACATAGCCGATGTCGGTCCCTGTCTGGATGCCGACACCATTTTTCCTACCGACATCGGTCTCTGTGTTTTGCTTGTGAGAACTAACTTCTACCTGTGAGCTCCTTTTGGATCAAACACTTGTCCACACCACCTTTGCTCTAACAAAATTCATCTGCCCCTCGTACTGAAATATATCCATCATGAAAACCAAGGCTTTCCTATTCTTATCACTAACATCAGATCTCTCAAGAAACGGCATACAAAAATCTTGATCTATACCCTTTGACTCAAGAACATGCCTAGCCTATTGCCACATCTTTGAATCTACAACTAAAGTATCTACAAGTAGATAGATAAAGAGTACCTACTTTCTTACCTCTTGTTACAACAATGCACCCTTGGTAGAGTCTGCTATGAGAGTTGGAACTGACATGCATGACCTCCTTTAACACCCATGTGTTGTCCATCATGTAATTTCAGCTTACTTTCCCTTTGCCAACCATCTAACAAGGCTTACCATAGACATGAAAAAATTCCCTAATTGGGGATGCATGAAAAGAGGCACCATCTCATGATTCTACTTTATCTAAAGAACATACCCACCCTGTGCAACGAAATCTGCAAGACCTGCATCTTCTTCAAAACTAAAATTGCTCTTTCTTTCCATCTCCAAAAGGTTATTCTGCCATACCTAAACTTGGACCTCCTGCTATTAAAATGTAGTCTACTATCTAACTCAAACAGAAGTAATGTAATCAACAACACACTAACTAATTGTATAGCTCTGATACCAAGATGGGGAATCCAAGAACAAACACACTTGTTCTATCCCACTTGTTAGGATCCTCCTCATAGTATGATTACCAAACTTAAGCAATTAAATATGCAAAAATAATAGGCAGAATCTATAGAATATGAGAGATAATATACACTCAAAAAAGAATACAATGCACCTTACAGAGGCTTCCCACACCCAAGTGTATAGTAATTCTTCTTCAAAACAGACCAAAAACGGTCCCAACACACAACTCACACAGATTGGTGTTCACCTAAGTTAGTAATAATGATATCACCAAGCACTCTATGTACTTCAAGTTGTAACTATAATTGGAACATGGAAGGATCTTCCTTGTCTGCTCATTTAGTGGAACTAGGAGAAACACACACTTAGTTCTCTTCACTAGCACACTTTATATACATGCCAATAGGTCTATAAATAGATCCCAGACTTAAAAAATAACTTAGACTCTTAATTTGGAATGAATATCTATGCAGCTCAAGACTCTAACTATTTGCAAACACTTTCACTTCCTATTCGTGCAATGAACATCAACCATTGTGTAAGTGAGCATACAAAAAATAAAGTACCACTAACACATGCCCCAACTGAAATGTGGATAAAAATACTTAAGAGAATAAAAAATAAAGATTAAGTAAAGAAGTAAAATTGAGTAAATAGATAAAATTGAGTAAAGGGATCATATACCAATTAGTGATAACTTATGTGTGAATGCATTGAGAATTGTATATTATCAATCCCCATTTGTATCAATCCATTTTTGGTATCTAATAGATGGATCATACCTATGAAAATTGACTGATGGTGTACCCAACTCCATACATAGCACTATAATGCCCCATCTAAAACTATGCAGTAATGTCTAACTAGTATGTAGAAGTCATCTCTAAGCCACTCAAGTATAATAGGCAGATCTAGTCCATTCAAGAATGATTCAATGGAGTAAGGAATGAATCTAGTGTGTAACCTAGAAAATATATACCATGTCGAAAATGAACATTGTGCATATATATTTTGCATTGAGTTGTAATAATTTGTATCTGAGTATCTAAAATATAAATGGAAAAGTAAACTAGTATGACTAAATATGTAATTAAACTTGTGCAAACTTGGACTATACCTACTTTACATTTTTATCTAATCTAAATTTATTTAAACTATAACTACTAGATAGTAGTGCCATATCTTGGAAAGTACTGCCATGTGGTGCTAGTGTCTCTATTTGGGTACTAATGTTTGACTATTCTAATTTTTGTGAAACTATAATTTATCTCTATGTCATTATTTCCCACTATGTTTACCTGAGTATGATTTCTATATTATGAGCCTATGTGCTGAAAATTGTACTATGATTGCATTCTGATAGCCTGATCTCTATGATAAAAACATGTGAATGCCCCCTCTTTTGAGAGGAGTTGTTGAACCTGTGCAAGAACTATCCTTAAAAGAAAAGGCTCTATAAAATGTGTGTTAGCCATTACATATATGATATATATGTAATAATTCAATATAATGTGAATACACAACATCAAAATGTGAGACAATCTGATCATAAGTTCATAATGTGAGATGTATGTTATGTCTAACATTCACAAGGATGCCAAAATAGATATAAAAATGTATGTAACAAGAAATCTAAGTAATAAATAAGTAACTACCTAAGGGGATGGGGCATGATGTCCATCATGATACCCAAGTAGGAATGGGAGATGCATGAGGTCCCTCATGTCATATAAAACTAGAGTCTGTAACAAGCAAGATACAAGTGTCATGGTTATGATGCATACATGAAAACATACATACAACACACATGAAGCACACAAATTAGGCTAAGGGGACACAATAAAAGGGACATGGGCACATGTCACCAAATATGAGAAAGCAAGACATACAAGGACATGTTAAAATGTCCACATATGCAAATGTCAAACAAGTTGCCTAGAGACACATAGAAGGACATGTTCAAATGTCCGCATATATAATCAGGAAAGCACAAAAAAGGATATGGGAACATGTCCAAAGCATACATATAGTGAAAATGAGTGGTTTAGATCCATAGAGAAATGACATATTCAAATTCCCTTGAATAAAAGAATCATAGAGACACAATCAAGTCTAAACTAGAAAAACTAGAAATGAAAGTGTGCATGAATATGTAATACAAATCATGTAAGATGCACATAATCTAAGTCTAACGTAGTAATATTTGGATAAAATATAATTAGGTGTAGCATGATCAATATCAAGATATAACAATGCTAAATCTATGATGTAGAGTTCAAAAATATGTAACCTGGTAATCAAAACTATGTATAGGGTGCCCCCAAATGGGTGAATGAATCAAATGAAGAAACCATGTATATTCTCCAAATGGGTAGATAATAGTAATTATATATTAGTGTAGTAGACCTAAATCCTATAAGTAATCTGCAAGCACTTGGCAAGAACAAGTGAAGCATGTATGTTTGATAAAAATTGACTATAATAAGATATCTAGAATATGTAGTGTCTAGTAAATATAATAAGTGTAACTATGGAAATGCATACAATATATAATTTATGTTTTTTTTGAGTAAAATTTTAAATGTTTTTGAAAAATTTTATTGTTTTTGTATTATCTGGATATAAGCTATGTACAAGCAACATAAAAATAAAATTATATATAAGGAGTAAGAAATAATGAAAGTATGTACAAGAAGGGAAGAACAATACTAACCAATGAGCTATATGGGAGACTCATTATCCACATGGCCCATGTCAATAATGGAAATGGTAATCTCTTGTGCAGTGTGATTGTTATTTTGTAGTTTAATGGTGTTGTAGTATGAATCTGAGTATTGTTCATCATCAATATCATAATAATCATAATAAACTAGAATTATAGAGGGAATTACCTCATAATATGGAGTTGACCTTTTTGAATTGTGATTTAGAATATTTATTGTGATTTTTCTCTTTGAAATTGTGCTTATTGTAGGCATATGGTGTTGTGGAGGTTTTTTTGCTAGAAATCCTCTTGTGAGAATTCTTGTTGGCTTAGCATGATTTTAAATTTTAAACTTTTCTTGATTTTTTTGTAATATTTCCTATGTATCTGGACTTGTTGCCTTGATAAAATGTATATGTGAATGATTCACCTTAGTATGTGTAATAAATCCCAAACATTGTTGACCAACATTATCAATTTATAGAATAGAAATAGTGATGCCTTTAGCTTACTTTCCCAAGCCTTTATCATGTTAATCAACTATTAAATATATTTTTAACCAAACCCATACTAATTTGAATGTTGAGCTTATTTTGGAGAGGTAGATTTGCATCTTTTCTTTGTTTTACCCATGTTTGTTGTACTATTTCTTGATTAGATTATGCTTTGTGAACCTTTTGATTTTATGAGTCATGCTTTAGTAACCATTTTTATATTTTTTATGAAATAGTAGATGTGCCATTGTATGTTGTTTGGATGATGTGTCACTATTTGAGTTATATGTATCTATTATCTATTGTATTTTCCTTTTCAATGCTAAACATGAATTGGTGTGGTGCCCTTGCATTCCATGACATGCACAATAATATCTTGATCTCCTCACTAGGTGTATAGGAGGTAGGTTGATCAGCTTAGATTTAATAATTTCCCTTAATATCTCACTTGAACTCTTATTAGACCCTTGTAATATTTTTGAATTACTTATAATAGATGCATTATATTTTACTTGAATATTTGGATACTAAAGAGTGTTAGGCACAACTTTTCTAGGTGTAGATGTATATACATGATGAACACTAACATTTTATGAAGAATTTATACATGCAATTTGAATTTTCAATATGGGACATTTTCACTTAATAACCTATTTTTATTTTGTAATTATGATATTTAGCTTGTTCATACTAGTAATTTGATCCCTTAGAGTCTCACAAGTGCAAACTCTAGTTGCTTGTAATTGAACATGTAGGCACACACCCTATAAGGGAGATGTGTGGATATGATGAGTATTAGCATTAAGAATAATAGTATAGGCTAATTCATCTCATGGAGTGATAACATGGACCTAGGTAGAGGGAAAGTAGCTATCACCCTCATAGAGATGAGGAAGAAAGGGGGATTCTTTCCTATTCATAAGATATGACATTAAAAATTGAAACATAGTTGTTAGCTTATGTGCTAAATATTCTATATGTGTAAGGCTTTGATTTTTAATATAATTACACATAAGATAAAGATAACATGCTATGAAATATGACATATATTTGTACTAATTTAAATCATCATGTACATATGTGTTTATGTCATATTTGAATTCATTCTAAATGAAAGGAAATAAACATGTAAGAGAAGCTATAAAACTTTGATTTAAAAAATAATTAACTTCATATGTCATTATTATCATGATTAAATTAAATATAAATACTACAATATAGAGATTTGAAATATTATTTTTCATCTTAGAAGGATGGAAACATAAACCCTAGGGTTATTTAGGGTTATGGTTTGTACAATATTTGAAGTTAGGTTAACCAAATGTTTTAACCTTTTAGGACTTAAAATAATGTAAATATTATGTTGTTAAAGGGATACGTATAGTAAATTAGGGTATAAATATGCAATAAATACAACCAATGATCTGTTATAAAATTGACAAAATTTGACCTTTCTAAAACTAGAAATAAATAATGCAAATGACAACTTAGCTAGGAAAACAATTGAGATGGATAATCTAGAGGATGAAAACTGAGGTAAAGGTTGGTCTGAGTGTTGCAAAAAATATTTAAGTGTCAAAATACCTTCCAAATAATAGCATACTAATTGGATAGTAGTGTTAGGTGCTGATCGTTTCCATATTTTGGTCGTAGTTTCCTTTATGTAGTACTATGTTGAGATTTTAGGTGCACATATGTCTGGGTTTGTCAAGCGTGTTACTAGACACATGAGTTATGAAACTATGTAAATGACTTGTTTTGACTAATTTTATATGTAAACCCTAATCCTCCATGTTGATAAGGCATCTGGTTGATACAAGAAATAAAGTGTGTTGTTAGTGGGGTAGGCTAGACATCCTCAACATCTCACTATGATGAGAGTTGCCTACATACCAATATTCTGAATAGGGATCCCGCTCAATGTAGTTCTCCCCACCTAAGGGCTAGTGCAAGTGCAAGTGAATCTAGTATGATTATAGAATTGAGTGCTTTGAATGTGCTTGAGATTATAAATCTAAGTAATCTGAGCTTAGGAATCTTGTGTTGTGGCAAATATGTCCCCTTTTATTTGAAATGGGGGACCCCTCAATCCCAAGAAATAGAGATCTAGGATTCTTTATTTTGTTCTTATTGGTTTCCCCTGAGCTTAAATATTTGGAATATATGTCACCTTGATTTCCTTAAGAAGTAACATTCCTCATTAATTTTTGTAACTAAGGTAAACTAGTTCTTTCATGAATTAAGGTGTTAACTGATCCATAAACTACATTGATAAACTCAAAGTGAAGTTTAATACTATGGGATTTATGAAACTTAACAAATTCTTGAAATACTTAAAAGAACTTGTAAATTATTTGGCATTTATGTATTCTCAGTTATCAGATTGGATTGGAACCGTCACAAGACTTTTAACTTCCATTCACCAATAAAACCAGTTTTTGTTTTGAATAAAATGTTGTAAATTATCAATTTTTAAACTTTGTGCATGTATTCTTGATTAAAAATTATAATCTAAAATAAAAACATGCAAATAAAAGACAAATTACCACATGAAATTGATAACAGAGTTCAACATCTCTTGCCTACGTCTCTAGGTCTGCCCAATAGTGAGGACTATTTCTATTAAATTTGTGCAACAAATGGCTTACAAATTTCTTGAAACATTTCACAACTTCCCTCAGGTCTGATCTCTATCCAAGAACTCCACCTACGCTAATATACTCAATTTTGACAACATGGAATCCTTCCTCAGTATTCAATCCCTTTCTAAAGGTGCTTTGGTCCCTTCACTTAAACTATTGGTCTATCCAAATAATATTAATAACATTCTCTTTTTATTTAGAAAACATAATTAAAAAGGATTACTTACTATGTACCAGGTCGGATAATGGGTCAAAATCCATTTTCTAGCTTTCTCCAAGCTTCCATCTAGCTCTCAGCCTCTTAAAAATAATTACACAATCGACTGAACTTTTTCATTCAAATACAAGTTCGTTCCTTTTATAACACTTCCAAACCCATAGCTTGGGTAGTCAAGGCATATCCCTTTTGCATGGGAGGTCATGAGTTCAAGTCTTTAGCCTTCTATTTAGGCACTTAGACTTATCTTTAATCCCACATTTGCAAGTTTAAATGGTTGTCTTATCTTTTTAAAGGTTGGCAGCTTCCCTTTACAATGTCGACACCCCTTTTGGTGGGCTCAAGGTGCCATACATAGCATGGTATGTTGGTTGTTGTACCAACTTGGTACATTTGGTAATTGGCATCATTCTCAAGTTCTTATGACTTAGCATATAACGTGGTACGTGGAAGATAGGTAACAAGCTATGTGGCTCAACATTTCTCATGGTTTACATACATCTCGAGCTATGTAGACTTGGTAAAGTGGCATGTATTTATCACGGTCTCCAATCTAGGATATTATCTCGAGCTTGACTCAACAAGGTGGTTGGAAGGCATGACAAGTGTGGGTTCTCCCATGTGGCATATTGGGGAATGGTAAGTAAAACATTACCAAGCTATTACAAAGCTTTAAAAACATATAATTCAATTGTCCCACATGCATTTGGTGGGCACAAAAGATAGGTTTAAAAGCAAAATCAAATACATTGCATTGTGAGATGGAGGCCAAGGTACCCCTTCTTAATCAAGTGTGTCAAACCTCGTTGAGGGTCCCAAGTGAGCCAATAGTGGGCTCCAAGAATTTCCATATGACTGCCTATCAAAGATCAGAGGTTGAAACCAAACCAAAACACCAACCAATATTTTTCACAAATGTACAAAACTAACTGCCATGTGTCAATGACTAATTGGTCCACTTGTCGCATTCAAATTGTGACATCTCCTTATTTTCCCTATCACAAAATAACTTCACCAACCTATAACTTGGGCATTCAGACTCCATTTTGTGATCTGAAAGAAGTTCCAAAAATATCTCAATGAGCTCTTCCATGTGCAAGAGGTTTTGTTATGACTTGGGACCTTTTTCTGAACTAAACTCTAGATCACTAACATTGTAGGTTCACTTTGGATGGAAATTCCTAAGGTTTCATTCCTTTCCCAAAGTAATAGATCCATCACCCTTCATGACAAATCAAAATATCAATAATAGATGAGTAATTATTAAATGCATTATATTTCCTTTTCTTTTTAAGAATTTCAAAGACCTTAGTTAGTCTTTTTAAGAATTTCCACAAAGTTGAGTCCTAGCTTGACTGAATGAGAAGAGCTAGTCCCCTACATCACCTTAGTTATCAAAGTGGCCAATAGGAGAGCTCCTAGGACCTAGTGTTTCATAATTGTCACATCCTCTTCAAACCTAAAGGCTAAAACTAAGTATTGGGATACCACATTCCCAAATGGATTGACCAAATTCAAGCACTATAATGAATTATTCATAGTGATTGAACAAATTCCTAAGTATTCAAGCTCCAATAATGACAACATGTAGAGTTTTAGAATGGCCTCTAATCCTACAAGAATTGTAAACTTCACAGAGAATCTGCTAATAAGCCAGAGGCATTACCTTGCATTGACTTGTTCAATAACCTCATTCATACCACCATCTGAGTGAAGGATGGGTCTAACAACTTGGTGTGTTTGCCTAAATCTCAGTATCAAATTGATGATATCTATAGGAATGCTTACAAACTTTACTACTTCCTCTTGTACTACACCTTCTCTTATGATGCAACATCAGTGAAGCTATCAAATATATGATGTCTTCCATGACTGGGATGAGAACCTAGATGTTAAATGGGTTGACAAGGAGGATATTAATACATACAACTTCTAGGAGGAAGTCCAGGTAGACATGGTCCTAATGAACTAAATTTTCAAGGCCCAAGACTGCTTGCACCTCTATGAGCTATGAGTACCCCTCCTCCATATGATCCTCATGTGATCCAAAGTTTTGGATATGGGAAGATTGATGAACTTCAAGTTGGTCAATGCCATTGTATATGTCTTTTAGACACCTAAAATTGGCCACAACTGGCCTTCAAGAAGACTTCAAATTGATTCCTACTAACAATTGAAAATTAAGCCTCAAAATCACTAAACATCCCAAATTTACTTGTGCATCATTAATCAAAGATCATAATCACATCGAGGCATCCCTATTAGGGTATTCTATTGTATGCAATAATAACCTCTCACGTATTCATCCCTAATCATCTTATGACATCAAAATAGTCAATTTGGCTTATGGACCTTTTAAGTGGGGCACATAAAAAAATATTAAATATTGAAAGAGATAAATGGCTAATCAAAATTAATTAATAAGATAAACCAAATTAAGATCCTAATTGAATTATCCATGTGTAATTAATGAATGAATACAAAATGAAATTCAAAAATATGAAATATCCTAGCTTTTCATGATTACCTTTGTGAGTTGTCAAGACCTTTGAAAATATCCTAAAATATCTCATTTTTTATACCCATGCCTATTAATTGAAAATCATTATTACTTGACAACTATTAACTCTTTTGGGGTTATATTTAACTCACCTAGGTTAGGTTCGAACCCATTCCAACCCTTAACTCCACCTTGAATCACCTTGGGTTGGGGTTAGATCCATTTACTATAAATACAAGCCATTGTCTATTGAATCAAAAGCTTGTAAATTGTAGAGTTATAATGCAAGTTTTATTACATGAGATTCATATCAATAATGTTATAATGATAAAATATTGAAACAAGATACATCAAGCCATAAAAAATCCAATGGTTCCAAGGAGATAAATAGACAACAAACCTCCATTGCTAAAGTCTCTTTGAAACACAAACCAAGCAAGCCACTCAACAATGCATTTAGAGATCTCAAGGAAGGTAAAAAAATTGTGCATCTTTTGCATTTTAGTTGTGATTTCATTTGTATTTTATTTATTAAGCTCACCCCTAAGATCTAGGCTTGTAAGTGTTAGTGATATTGTGTTTATTTGAGTTTTGTTTACTTGAACTAACATTTTACTAACCTCCCTTATTGGATTCATATGATCATAAATGGAATGTCTAGTGGGACCTAACACATCTCACATACCAAGAAGATCAAAGTGAAATTCTTAGTTTTTTAAATGAATGCTTCTTCATCTTAAAAATGAGTTTTTTCTTTGTTTTTATGTATTCTATTTTTTTAGTGTTACACAGATTACATAGAGACCAACACTGGTTTTTATTAATTGGCATCGATCCTATACTAACCAACCTCAGTCCTATCCTAATTAGCATCGGTACCTATGTAGGGTAGAACACAATAAAAAAACTTGGTGTTTAAATTTCCTTGAAAGTTATAGGTTGTCATTCTTGGTTTTAAAATTTGTAGAGTCTCTATCTGGTTCTTTTCTTTTAAGATCCAAAAACTTATTTCATTCTTATGATTATTTTGGGATAACAAACATTTTTCAAATCATTTAGTTTTGCCTATGGGTTTATAGGTAATCAAAATTTAATTTAAGTTGATTAGCATCAGTTCTGTTAAAACTAGCATTTGTTTCTTCTAACCAACATCAATCTCTATTCATTGACATCAGTCTTTGTGTAATAAAAATAGAGAAAACACAAGAGTTTGTTTTTAAATTTTATTTTCTCTTTCATGAAAGTGATTCAAGGTAGGCCAAAATCCTCTAAAATTTATAGTGCCAAAGTAGGAAAGAGGACATAAATTTTCAAGTGTTAAGTCTTGAACATTTTGATTAGGTTCCTAAAAGGAATTTAGTTAAGACTTGAGCATTCCATTTTAGTTCTTGAAAGGAATCTAGGTGTTTATGTTTAGTCATTTTGTGAAAGTTTTACAAGTTTGAAACTAAGGTCAAGGGGCAAAAAATTTCACAAACACTTCCATATGGTGCATTAAAGTAAACAATTATTTGTTTTATGCTAGATCTTTATACTTGTTTGTTTTTCACAAAATAAAAGAGGCATATATGCTCCCCCCATCCCCTTTAGGGAACTTGGATGACCAACATCACCCTTTATTTACAATTGTGCCTTATCCAAGGCATGAAAATAATGTTTTTTAGGTTCTCCCCAAAATCCATATGGTTTGGCTGATCTAAACACAACCTTTAAAGTTTTTTCACCTAGTCATTTATTTTATGCAACTTAGCTTGTGAGAAAGAGTTCAAGGCCTCCTCATGAGTTATTTAGGGGTGGATTGACTTGGGGTTTAATATCCAAGCATCATACCAACCTCATTCCACATTAGGGTATATAAATTAGGGCACATCTACTATGATTTCTAGGGGACTAAGTGGTTAGCCTCTTTAATCATAATGAAAACCTGAGTCAAGTTTGGATATCTAGGGGATTCCACTAAGTACACACATGGAATCACTATGAAAAGAAATAGAACCTTGCATAGTAATTTAGTCAATATGAATTAAAATGATGTGAGCATATCTTATGCTATCCATACTTGGGACCATTTATAAATTCACAAAGATTTAGTCTTAGAACAACCCCACTTGCCATGCAAATACTATTGATGTAGGGTGAGTAGCCTGAAGTTCTATGTCATCATATAATCTCTTGAGAGAATGGGGGTATAAAAAACCTACTTATTAATGAAATTTTATTTTTTTATTAACACTTAAAATCCTCTCAAGATCATGTATATAGATTGAATTCAACAATATTATGTAACTTTGTCAAAATTAGGATTTAGGATGTTACACTTAGGTGTTTATGTAATTTTATCCTTTCTTACCTAGTTTTGAGTCTAATCTATCCCTTTTTGTTTATCATGCCACATCCAAATGAGTTTTTTTTATATGCCACTCCTTTGTTTAAAGAGGTGTTATATTAGAAATTTATATCACATTCCTTTGCCTTAGTACTTTGGCAAATCTTTGTGTGTGTGTCAATTGATTGGAAAGGGTAACATTATGATACCTAATCCATTTCAAGTTTTGTGGCTTACAATCTTGAAACAAACAATTTATCATACCTTTAGATCATGAATAAAACTATTACACTACTCAATTCATTTTGTAGACTTATTTGTCTTATATCCAACTTTCTAATTTTTAAACCAAACCATGTGTGCCTTTTGGGTCTTTTTCTAGTGCTGTTATTCATTCACATATGTATAGATTAGTGATCAAAGAAGCCTAGTTTTTCCTCAGTTCAATTTTTAATTAACCTTGACAATTTTAAACCTAAACATTGATTAATTTCTATTTATGCCTTATCTAATTTGGGCCTAGACACTGATTTTTATCTTTTGGGTTGTGTAACTTAGGCTAATTATTTACCCACTTTGAAAACTTTTGTTTGTGCCTTTATTTAGGAGAAAATAGTCTATAAAATGCCATATACCAATTTTATCAAAATTTCATGTCTAAATTTGAGTGCCTATCCTATGACAACATGTTTTAGATTTGCTAGATTAAATCATACCCCTTTGTTTGAGCCTAGCTTTTGACACCACATTTGGCCAAAAGACCTAGCAACCTTTATTTTTCTAGATTAAGACTTATTTAGAACACTTTGAAACCTAGAGTTTGGCATTTTTATTTTAGTTCATCCACTTGACCCTTTTTTTTGAGACATTTAACATTAGGTTATTTTATACCAAGCTTTTACATAGAAATTTTTGGAGATACATATCCATCCTTTGACCAAATTAGATAAAGTTTGAACTATTTTTCCTTTTTAGACATTATTTTTTAGAGTTTGTATAGCTCTAATAACTTTTGAATCAAAACATTCACCATTGATTTGAACATGTCTCACTATACTCGTAGTGGCATCATGTACAATATAGGGTATAGTAATGTGGTCACATAAGAAGAATTTATTAAAAACCCCTATGGAGATGATGTCATTTGTGATATGGATCCTTATCCACCTTACAACACTCAATTAGGGAACAAAGACAAGATCCTTTAGCCCACTATTTGATCAACATGCCTCCATACTTGAAGCAAGACTAGGAGTAAATGGCACAAAACCTAGCTAACATACTTTTGGTTGCATAACAAGTCTAATAGTAACCATACTACATTAAAATTCCATAAAATGATGACCCTTATTTGTTTGATCATCACTTGATTGAAAACAAGGATGAAGTTTTAATTAGAGCTACAGAGGTAGGGGCTAAGTTTCTAGCATACTTCCCTCATGAAAATTTGGCAAGTTTAGTAAGAGTGCCTTACAACATGCCTTATAATCAAAACATTAAACATGTCTCTTATATCAATCCTCAATCTATAGTTCCAATTCCATATCAAGACCCTCATATGATTATCATAGGAAAATGCCTCATGGAGGACCACTTCATACATATGTAGACATCATACCAGACATATTTGAACTTAGTGTGCAATTTCAACAACATGACCATGTCAAATGCTCTTTTTATTGAGCTAGCTCCTTCAAAAAGAGTCTTAATCAAATTGACAAGCTAATAAAATCAAGGTACAGACCTATTTTCACAAATCACTTTGGTTGGAGACATGTTAAATACCCCTACCATCGAAGAAGTGTCTTCTACTTCTATGAAGAATAGTGAGCCAAACATAGTGGACAACACACAAATGATGTCCAACCTAAATAAAAGTGGTGTAAATGCATAAATAACTAGTCCAAAACAAAATGTGCCTTTCTTTAATATCATAAATGGTTCACAAATGTAGGGGGTAGAAACTTATACCTCCCAACCTCAAATAACTACCTCTAATCCACAACTAGCTGTGTCTTCTAACACACTACCTCAAGGATTAAGTATTCAAGTGACAACTAGTGCCATGACTCATCAAAATGTGATGAATATTACTCCTCCATAATAGGTGATGACTAATGTTACAAACTAGAGGAACAATACAACATACCCATGTAATAGAGGCAAAACATTCTACCACCTCAACAGGGGCAACAAATGTTCCACCTTACTAGTAGTGATGAACATGCCTCTTCATTCATAGACCAACATACCATTACAATAAAAAATTATGTCTAATCAATATCATATGAGTATTGGTCAATGATAAATGATGAAACTTCAACATGTGTCTACTTTCCAATAAGGATTCATGCAACTAAGAGGTTATAATGTTTAACAAGAATCGATTAGGAAATAATTGCCTTTTTCTCCTAATGTGCCATAAACTCAATGATAGGGCCTTAGTTCGCAAGTCACCCTTAATCAACAAGGTTAAACTAGTAGGTAATAAGTCCCTAATCAACCTCAATAGGCATATTATTTTAGTCCTAGTCATATCCTTCCATCTCAACCATTATTTCCCCAAAACCAAGCCCATATACCAAACCTTAACCATAATATCACACCATAATGTGTGCAATTTAAACAATCCCATCCTAATCTATGACTGGATATTCTTGGTTAATTCCCTAGCCAAACCAAAATTACACAACAAACTATGCCTCCACTATACCTTGATCAAGGTAATCCACTTTTGACTTCCCAGCCTCCACCTCAAACTAATGTTCCCTATGGTTTCCTAGCCTAAAAACTATAATAAATGAAGGATGCAATTGCCACCATCCAAGCTAGGAATAAAACCAAGAAGTTTAAGTTGGATGATGTGTATTCCTACCCTTTCAACATGGAGTATTTATAAATAAAATTTCCTCTAGGGTATGAATCACCAAAGTTTGACAAATATAAGGCTAAAGGAGACCCCATGATTCACTTAAATAAATTATTTTTTGTTTGTCAACCAGTGGCCTACAATGACATATACCTTATAATGTTGTTTCCAATGAGTCTAGCAAGACAAGCTTTGGAATGGTTTTTGAAATTTCCTAAGAATTTAGTTTCTAATTTTGATGATCTTTCAGATAAGTTTGTGCAACACTTCTATAATATCAAACATGATATTTCACTGGTAGATTTAATGCAAGCCAAACAAAAGGCCAATGAAATATTTGAAAGTTATCTATATTGATGGAAAGCACTTGTTAGTATATTCACCCATAGTTTATCAGACAAATAATTAGCCGCTATTTTTACCAAGAATTTCCATAGTGAGATATCTTACCATTTGGAACTATAATGTGCACACACTTTCAAGGAAATCATTAAATTTTTTTTATTGATTGGAAGAGATCTTATTAACAAAGGGATCATAAATCTTACCTCATCAAATTAGAACCAAACTAAAAACCAAGGAAATGGCCAAAAATAAAATCAAAACCAAGTCTATGCATCGCAATGAACACAGGCCAATAATTATAAAAAGTCCAAGCCATTTAATCATAATAAGAATGTTGTTGGAAATGGACTAACCAAGTTTTGACATGTCCAAATAATGTAAATACCATCTTCTCACTCTATATTGCATATGTAAATTACTCTTAACCAATAACCTATTTAATAAACATAAAAAGTGTAACAACCTAGACCAACACAATAAATGTAACAACCTTTTCTTTTGTAAATCCCTCCTCCAAGGAAAACTGTGCCTACTCATCAGGTCTTTAGTGACCTTGAGGAACCCATATAATCCATGTTTTGCAAGTTCACCACCACTAATATAATTATTTGTCCTATTTCAAATAACTATCCTGAGGGCATTCCTTATGCAGATTAGTACCGATAAAATGAATTCTATGAATATCATTGGGGTTAATGGACATAATTTGCATTTTTTAATGTAAATTAAACATTTTATTGAGAATATGTTAGAAAATAGAGAGATAACATTGGATAATGTAGCTTTCACATCTAATCAAAATATTAGTATTTATCAAAACCCATTTTCATAACATAACCAATAATAATAATAAAGGCCAGATTAACAACAACAATAGTATCAACAACCAATATAGAACCAACAAAATTAGAAATAATAGAATAAACATTAACTAGATGGATATAATCAAGGCTAGAATGATGCTAACAACCAACATACCTACCATGCAGTTGCACATTACTACAAAAAGGTTGTAGGAAATATTTTGAGAGGTCATGTTTCCACCATTTCCATCATTCTGAAACCACATATTAATCAAAAAAGACCATTGATAATCAATTCCAATCAATTGACCCATGTCAATGAACCTTCCTTAACCTGAGACCACATATAGGCATATCGACAAATAGGGATTACTAATTTTGAACCACATATTGATAAATTTTCCTTGACCCATGAACACACACAAGTGCAACAACAACCAAGATGTATCTTATCTAGTCCCCCACCACCATCATTTACTAGAAATAATGGTCCTGTATCTAGTCTTAATTATGTAATCACAACTCTATAGTTGAATATTACCATCCTAGACCCACAACCATGTACCAATTCACCCATTCAACCCACCATTCTAGCTAGGAATAAGCTATTTACCAGTGTGCAATAAAAGACATTTAATATTGTGGATCAATTAGATAAGATGCACACACAAATATACATTTTATATTTGTTGCATACATCAACCATACAAAATAATATCTTGACAAAGTTATTTGGATAATCCCAAGTTCCTAATGACATATCTTCAAACAAATTTCAAGCTTTGGTTGGACATTTAGCCCCATGTTAATAATTAACCTTTGACTAAAGTGATATGTCATCCCTTATCCCATTGTATAATAATCCATTGTACATCAAAATTGTCATAATGTAGAACAAAGTGAAATGTATCCTCATAGAGAATGGATCAGGTATAAATATCGTGTCTCTAAATCCCATCAAGCTTCTGGGGTACACCACAACCAATCTCCATCAAAAAATGATCACAATCAAGTCTTGTGATAATGAAGAATGGGAATCACAATGCACCATTAGCTTTCTGGTTATCATTGGGCCTTTAACCCATGATACATTATGCTATGTGTTAAACCTTAATTTATCATATAATATACCTTGGATACATGAAATCCATGTATTCCCTTCAATATTACACTAGTGTATCAAGTTCTCCCATTCATGTATGGAGGTTACTATCCATGGATATTTTCAGCCATACAAACATTGCAAGCATTTGGAGGTTGAGTACCAAAGCTATAACTACCATTTTGGCCTAATTCTAGTTCTTAATAAGGATAAGGGGAAATAAATACTTATTTATTCACTAGAGGCCAATTGTATCAACCTAGATACCCTTAATTTATTATCCCACATTCCACCTCCTAAAATATCTAATCATTGTACCATCTTGGCTAATGGCCCAATAGAATATTTTACCCATGATACATTCCATATTTCTAAGTTTCCATAGAACCCCAAGTCTTATTAAAGACTTAAAGCTAAACCACCTTACATGGAATGGTAAAGGTAAATTGCATAATCTAACACTTATCATTTTCATACTGACCACTAGCCAAGAACAAGACCGCTTGAAGATGATGAATCTCAGTTGTATAATGATAAACTAGCCAACTGTTACCTAAATGCCATATATCCCATTTCAAAAAAATCATGGAGAATCATGCCTATGAAGGAGGATGCCTTAGGCTTAATCAATAGGGTTTTCTTGAGATAATTTCTACCACTCGGTACAAAAGAACCTATAGTCTTCAATTTAAACTACCTAGGGGTGATCCCATGCAGCTTATTCATGTTCTAATGTCAATAACTAGTGATGATGATGTCGACAGTGAAGTAGAGTATGATCATATCCCTTTTGATGACTTAGCCAATACCAATTTGTTTAATACCAATGCATTTGTACCTTTTGACTAGTTATTAACCATAACCTAATTCCTTTATATTATCTTAAACTTATAGACTGGGACCAACAAGAATCAATAGTGTCAGTCGATGAGTTTTATATTGATGAGGCCTTCTATGATTTTTAGGCCTAAGGGACAGTGTTCTATTAGCAAACCACAAACAAGGGTTCTCAATAAAGTTGGATCCTAAAGCCTATTTTGGAGAATGGGTGAACACCCTTAGCCATAAAAAATTAAATAAAACATTGAGGTATCAAATTAAAAACCTCTTTGAGGTATTTTTGGACCTGTGAAATAGTAAAGAGAAAAGCTAGTCTGGTGGTGAAAACTTATTTTAGGCACCATTAGATGGGGGTGTTCAACCTTATTCAAACATAGCTCAAGAGACCACTAGTGATGAAATTGCCTATGGGTCTGAGTTTAATTTTGAAGAATAATAGACTTTTGATCGAATCATTTAAGATTTTCCAACCATGTTTGTCACATGGCCATCCCTACCATTGAGAGATTCTAATTCATCATGCCTAGGAGAACTTGAAGAGCCAATTCAAATAGAGGACTCTATAATTGTAGGCCAATTTAAGTCTTTACCAACCATTCTAGAAGCTAGTTTGACTCTTGTCATGGAGGACACTACATAAGTTAACATCAAGAATTCAAACAACCTGAAATGGATCAAATTAGGCATGTCCCTCACTAAAGAAGAATGTAATGTATTTACAACCCTTTTGAGGGAATTCGTTGATATATTTGCATGGGCCTACTCCAACATGATAGGTTTGGACCTCACCTTAGTTGTGCACCATCTTGTGGTACATCTTGATTCCAAACTTGTTAAATAAAAATAATGCAAGATGCATCCTCACATTTTTATATTAGTGAAGAAAGAGTTAGAAATACTCTTGGAAGCAAGATGTATTGGACTGATTGACTACTTAGAGTGGATCTCAAATGTTGTACCAGTTTTCAATAAGCCATAAGGAATCAAAATATGCACTAATTTTAGAGACATAAAAATGGCGTTCCCAAAGGATGACTTTTCTCTACTAAACATTGACATGATAGTCGACTCCATAGTAGGTTATGAAATGCTTTCACTAATGGATGGATTTTAGGGTATAACCATATCTAGATTGTGCTAGAATATTAACATAAAATAACATTCACTATATCATGGGAAATGTTCTATTATCAAGTTATGCCATTTGGTCTTTAAAATGTTGGGGCCACATACCAAAGGGCCATGACCATCATATTTCATGATATGATGAATGACATTGTTGAAGACTATATTAACAACATCCTAGGTAAATCAAAAACTAGAGCCGATCATCTAATAACACTATGAAGGATATTTGAAAGTTTATTTGAATGAAAAGTTAGGCTCAATCCTAATAAGTGTATTTTTAGAGTTATTTCAGGCAAATTAGTTGGCTTTACTATGTCTCATAGAGGCATTGAAGTCGATCCAACCAAATTACAAGCCATAACTCATATGCCACTACCAACCAATTTGAAGTAGTTCCATAGTTTGTAGGGAAAGATCTAGTCTATTAGATGATTCATATCTCAGTTGGTTGACAAGTTCCATCCTTTTTCACACCTCTTGAATAATGGTGATAGGTTTCATTAGGATGACCAATGCTAGAAAGATTTTCAGTGTTTGAAGGACTATCTAGAAAATTTGCCTATTTTATTGCCTCCTTTGCCAGGAAAATCATTCTTAATATACCTATAAAATAAATATAAATCCTTGGGGGAAATTCTACCTCAACATAATAATAATGGAAATGATCGTGCCATGTATTATCTAAGTTGTACACTAGTCACATATGAGCATAAGTATACACTTAAGTAAAAATATTATTTAGATATGGTCTTTACAACTCAAAATGTGACATTACATGTTAAATAATAAGACTTTGGTTATTTTAAAATTATATCCACTCAAGTATCTACTATCTAAAATAGCTTTACAAGGTCACATGGCCAAATGGATCATGCTTATGAGTGAGCTCGAGATAGAATATGTCAACCAAAAATCCATCAAGGGGAAAGTTCTTGTAGATTAGCTTGATGAAGCACCCCTTGTAGATACAAAGACACTAACATTTAAACTGACCATTATTTAAACACCTCTTTAGGAGTAACACTAGAATTTGTATTTTGATGGATCATTCATAACACATGGATCAGGGGTAGACATTTTGTTCATTACACCATAAGGGGATCTTATCCCTAAATCATTTAGTATCATATTTCGTTATCCTAATAACATAGATGAATATGAATCACTTATTTTAGGGATTCAACAAGTAGTATAATGGAATATACAATATCTAAAGGTTATGGTGATTCTTAGTTAATCATCAATCAGGTTACAAACCATTTTCAAACCAAGGATGACAAATTGGTACCATACAATGCCATGCTCGACACTCTCAAATAGTAAATTGATGATGCATAATTTTAACATATATTGAGGGCCATTAATAGAATATCATATTCCATAGACACCATTGGATCATTGATTCATCATATAAACATGACAAAAGAATACCAGTTCCTCATTAAAAATCTACTAGTGCTAGCTCATGAACCTTCAACCATCATAATGATCTATGAGATTGTTGGTCCCTAATCTAGATAATGTTCAGAACTTTATGCCTATCTTTATGACCACCTAATGCCACTAAAATTATCCTGTAAATAATCCAAAGCCTTCATACAACATGTCAAACATTATACCTTACTCAGACAAACCCTATACTATCATTATTTTGATGGAACTCTGATTCATTATTTAACTTAAGAAAAATAAACATTAGCATTATGGGAAGTTCATGGAGTATGTATATCCCAAATAAGTGGCCCATCCTATCCAAAACACTCTTGCATATCAGGTACTATTGGCCAATGATGGATGTAGATGTAATTACATATGTTAAAAAGTGCAATAAATGTCAATATTATACAAATATGATTCATGCCTTGACCAAGATTCTAAAATGAATGATTTCACCATGGATATTTTATATATGGGGCCTATATATCTCATTGGGAATATAAACTCCACCTCACTCAATGGCCATAAACATACCCTTATTGCCACCAAATATTTCACTAAGTGGGTTAAGGCTATACCCCTCACTTACATGACTAGAAAACAAATATCCAAATTCATATTCAACCATTTCATCTATGGTTATGATATCCCCTCCAAAATTATTTTTGATAATGGTATATTTTTTAAAAATAAGGATGTTAAATCACTATGTGATAAGTACAAAATTACTCAACATTTTTCCACAACATATTACCCACAAGGTAATGGAAAAACATAAGCATCTAACAAAACCATTATCAACATCCTTAAAAATATTGACAATGATGCTAGCCATGATTAACACCTCCAAATATTTTTCATCCTCTAAGCATACATTACCAATTACCATACTCCCATAGGAGCCACTCCATATGAACTTGTTTATGGAACTAAATCCATTCTTCCCATTAAGGTTGAGTTACCTTATTTTTTCATCTCTTTAAAGCATGACTTGGATGAGGAATACTATCAAGTATCTCTCCTACAAAATATGGAGTTACTTGATGAGAAATGCATGTCTGTAGTTAATAACATGCAACCATGCTAGAACTGACTCCATAGCCACTAAAATTGATGCATTAAACATAGAGAATTTGAGCTTGGTGATTGTTATCACTTGTATTTTCACCCTTTGGGGAGATGTGTCAGCTCTCTTCATCCAAGTGGCATAATTGAAACACCTCTAGGCTTGTGGGTAGCTTATGAATGAGGTGAATCTCTAGATAGGGATAGCTTCCTTGATGTACCACTTTGGATCACTACTAAATCTAAACTTTGAGGGGGAAAGGGAGAGAGAAAACTAAAAGAAAACTATCCTTAAGGAGGTGACACACCAAATAAGTTGATGACTTCCAACTAGTTACATGTTACACATGAAACCAAGAGACTAACCAAACATACACTTCTCGAATTTGCATCTTCTAACATCAATATTACATTATGAGGTTATGGATGGATGTTTAGGCTAGGAAGACTATAAAAGAGGCCTTGAATGTCACTAGTTAATAGAATAACTCACTTAACCTTAACACTACCTATAACACCTCACGTGCCCTACAAGAATCTTTCCAACTGCAAATAGGTGAGAAATTGAAATAATAATGCTAAGGAAACAACAAGTAATCACTAAGAAAAATCAATCATCCAAGTAAACACACTATGAAAAATTATGAAAGAGGTAAAAATAATTAGTATTATTGATCAAATGGTATGCAAATGAGTAGGCCTTTGCCATACTTAGGTGGAGCATAAGTTATAAAGGTCAAAATGGCTAGTTATTATAGAACTTGAGAGAGACAAAAGAAGAGAGAAGTCCAAGGTTCATAAGGACACATATTGAGTTGAGAAAAAGAGTTACATATGCATGAGGAGAAAATTTGAAAATAACCATGCAAGTTCAATAAGTATAAGTGTCCATCTAAGTCATGAAACTCATGAAAAGTGGCATAAAATTCTCTTTACCGGCTCAAAAGACTACCTTCATGATTTACCTCTATTTTAACGTCCCAAAACTAATTAGGGATAGGTATTAATATTGGAATGAAGGGTAATGATTTTATATATGCCTCTCCATGCATTGGTTGTAGTCCTACTCATCTAAAATCTCCTAGAAGTGAGCCATCACTGCTTGCAGTCTAAAAAACTCCTTTTTTAGTCACCCCTCACACTTGGCCTCAAAATTAGCTTAATTTTTCCATGAAAATCCATGGGAAGGAGTGGATTACACTTTTTAAGACTCTTTATGGACTTAGACTACTCAAGTATACCATAAAAATCCATCTACTTGAAGTGTTCACACTTCTCACTATCATGTTCACTATGCCAGTTTTGATTGGCTAAGATGAGACCTATTGTTTGAAAACTTAGGAGTTTTTTAAAGGCATTAAATGACCATTGGGATTTATAATAATTATATATATTCCTCCCAAACTTTATTTCATCTTTAGACTCCTTTCAAAACCTATAAAATAGTTTAAAATACCCTATTTTGTACCATGTCTATACAATTCTATATAGTCCAACATGATGGGGAGGATCCTAAAATAGTATTATACAAAATAAAATCACATTTATGGTCAAATTGGTCCATTTGGATGCACTATATCCTTAATTTCCTTCCTCCGATCTTTGTAAGGGTTTATCTAGGGTTTAGGCTTGTTTTACCCTCTTAAGGATTGTTCATGCAAATTTGATGTTGAAATTCCAATCCAAGGCCACAAAATTTTTATTTATGACCCAATAAATCTCATCCAAGATTATTTTACCTCCATTAAAATCATCAAGAGAGATATTATCACTCAAAGTTAGCTACTTGAGCCCTTTTTCCATTCACACAGGCCTAATGTTGGTTCATGAGCCTAAAAGGGTTTCCTTTGTACCTTATATAAAAATTTGAGGATTTTACAAATATTAAATGGTCTTATAAAAATTCTATAATATATTTTAAATATTATCTCATGATAGAAGTGCAAATGGTTCTCCATTTGGATACTAGGTCTAAACCTTGTTTAATAGGTTTGAGTTGTCTTAAGACCCAAAATGACATTCTCATGATTCAATATTCATAAAAATATATAAAACACATATATTATTCCCCCATAAACATTTATTGGTCCATTTTAATCCACTCTTATATCTAGAAGTGGCATTGGTCTCTCATTTGGTCTTTTAGGCCTAAACATGCCTAATAGGCTTGACTATAGCCCTTGATGATTTAGACTTCCGTGTTTAGTTTCACCCTTTTTTGATTGGTTATCCATGTTTTCATAGGTGTAATTAAAATTATAAAACCTTATTAAAATTTTAACACAACTCTTGGTTCATCATTTCATCCCTTCCTTCCAAACCTACCAGTTTATGCATGAGGGGAAGTGCCCTCTATTTGAGATAAAATAGAGTGCACTTCCCCTATTTATCTAGACCAATTAGGTATTGTATATGATTATAAAGGTTTTTATGGTTTTAATGAAAGGTTTGGATCATTTATTAGGTATATATACCCCATAGCCTCCTCAATATCCAAGATAAACTCTTTAAAAGGTAGACTGGGTGTGCAAGGTTTTCATAAGGACTATGAGTTACTTGTTTGGGGATCATGCTTTGAATAATTTCCAATATGAGAGTTTCATAAGACCATTTATTCATTATTAATTTGTTTTTATCTTGAATATCACTTCAACCTCCAAATCTCTCTCCTCACACTTTGACTGGTTAAGTCTGAGTGTGTCTTTTGACTGTGTTTTGCTCTTTGGAACCCTACCTATAGGTGACCTTGCATAGTTTAGATATAATCCAATGATTATAGGAATATTTTTAAAATCCTAATATTATTTTACATTGGTTTTAAACCTTTGTATCATCCTTATGCATTTTCACCTTTTACCTTCATTAAGACTGCACACTCAGTTGTAGGTGCATATAAGGTCCTAAGAGGTCTATTTAAGCTTGTTTCACATTGTTTGGAGCTTATATAGATAATCATGGATAGAATTAAGGTGATCATAGGATTTATTTTTCATTTTAACTCTCCCTTAATCTTTAACTACACTTTTGATCTTATAAATCTGGATATTCTCTCTTGACTGTGATACCTTACCTATTTGACTCTTGTAGGTGCCTATTCCCATAATGGGACTTTGATCATAATGTTTAAAGACCCCTCTTGAATCCTTGAGTTCAAAAAAAAAAAAAAAAAAAACCTTAATTCACTTTTTAAGGGATAAAATACTTACAAAACATCATGCTTAGGTCACTATCTACCTATTGTGCTGTAAGTGCACATTTCCTTGAGAAGGGGCACTTGTAGGTGTAGATTAGGACCCCAAACAGTCTATATCAAATTGGGTTAATTATTTTTTAGGTCATAAATGTTATTTTAACCATATAAAACCATGATATAATGGTGTCATGGTCTAATAGTAAATCTTTATTTAAAGAGGTCCTTTCATAGCTTAGATCTTATAAATATCAGTGCTTGAATTTAGTGCATAAAATACAACTTTGGGCTTCTTAATAACCAACCTACACTAGTTATCTGCCCTTTAAACCTTGTAAATTTATTCTTCCATGAATATAATACAATACATAACCATATATATGTATCAAAAGTCTTAAAAACCTTTTCATATGACCTTGGAAAAAAGGCTCAGGTGTTTTATTTTCACTCTTTAGGGATTTGATCCCTGAATTAGTCACTTTCCCTTGATCAAGGTTTTCATTCTTATTTATTCCACATAACACCTCAATAATTAATTTCCTAATATATATAGCATATTAATACTCCATTTAATATTTCACCATGTCAAAAATCCTCCATTAAGAGTTCTTAGTCCCCTCCTAAGCCACTTGTAGGTGATTATGCTAATGTACAGGCTAAGAGTTTGACTATCTTTCAAATAATTCATAATGTATGGAAATTTGATCACTCCTAGTCCATTATAATATCATAAAATCCATTTTTAAAAAATTTATTAAATATAAACCACTCAAGTGTGTATTTTTCCATGATGTCACCTTCCTATAGGGCACCTATAGGTGTGTTTTGGGTTATATGCAAGAAGACAAGAACATTGGAAAGGATGTATGGATTATTAGAATGTAACATTACCTTACCACCATGATAAGGTTTAATGTGGATTCCTTCATCTTATGTAAATTTAAAATAAGTACAAATTACTCTTTTTAATGTGAATGTAACTCTTGAGAGCTCCTGTAGTTGTGTGTCCATGGCCGACTGTGTGAAAGTGTTCAATATGACTACCATAGTCCCCTTTCATACTCTTTGGAGGATATGACCTATTTTTTTATATTTATAAAAACATTAAAAACTCTTGATACCTTAAATACAGCTAATATGAACATACTAAATAGGTTCTACACACATGATTCAACATGGCTGTAAGTGACATAAGGCAAGGAGTTGATTGAGTATGACAATAGACTGCAAGTTTGATCAAAGCAAGATGTAGTTAGATCAAAAATGAAGTTAAGTGATCAATTTGGAATTTATACATGGTTATTAACCTATATACACCCTCTTAAACTATTATCAAAGCATGGGAGTTTTGAAAATGGTGAAAAATAGTCTATCATCCCAAATGAGACTAATTTACCAACCTGAAATGGTTTACTTACCAAAACACCATGAAACTTTAAAAAAATAATGGAAGGATCCTAAAAATATATATATAACATACTTTTGAATCAACATAAGCAATTGGTTTTTAAGGACTTATCCAAATTAGATCAAAACCTATAGCGTGCATAGATTAACAAGCTTAAAAACATAGCCAGCTTGTAAAGGATGGTTCATAAATCATGGTTGAATAATATTATAAATATTGTTATGGAAATGGAGATATTTTAGTGTAATAACACATACCAAATTCATTTTACGTATACACTCTTCTACTGACCATACCAAGCATGAACTTGTTGGTCACTTTTGCATGTTTAGAAGGGTAAGAAAGGAGCAGAATGGTTTTGGGACTTTTTATCACTTAAAAATAATTTAAATCAATAATAAGAGTGAGATTAAGATTATGATACATTTTATGACCTTCTCCCATGTGTAAAACTCTCCCATAGGACATACAAGTGCCACACTCTTCTCTTTTCTAAAAAAATTGCTCTTTCTTTTGAAGAACCTATCACTTTCAATTATGAATAGATGATTAAGGCATAATAGGACACATTTAATATGAAATAACCATTATTACACCTTCACACTTCCATAATAGGTTGTAAAACTCATTTAATACTCTACTTATGACCCCAAAATAACTCAAAATGATATCTTGACTAGTATGACTAATGACCAAGGCTAATATGATATGGAATAACATAAAAATACATATAATACACCATATGACATAATATTAGACCCAAAAAAACACCTAAAACTGAATTTTTACCTATAGGGGTCCTAATTTGACATGCAGGTCAAATTTGCTCAACAATTTGGTGACTCATAGGGGTAGCATACATGTTATGCTAACTAGACTAGTAGACTTATCAATCCATTGGGCTTAGGGATTTACATAAATTATAATGAAAATAAGAATACTTTGACCATTGAACATAATCTTTGATCAAGACAAGACCAATGATTACCTCAACCACACAAAACAAAAGACACACATAAAGCAAAAGCAAACACACATGTTCTTCATGAGCACTTATGGAATATACACACAAAACTAAAAAAACTAACTCAAACACTAACTAACCTAAGATGGAAATTAACTCCTAGATCAAATGGGAGTTTTAAACCCTTATTTCTTCATGACATGAAGGAATGAATGAGACATATAGTCTTTTGACCTTTAGCATTGATGCCTCCAACTTTTTAATGATGTTTTCCAACTTCATTGGCATGATATTCATTGAGAACCAAGAAATTCCAAATAGGTTGGATATGGAAATAAATTATTATTGCATCCAAAAAACCTCAATCTTATCATATGTATCCTTAATTACAACCTTTGATGGTGGTTCAACAAGGCACACCTTCTTGACTTCTATAGTTCTCTCAATAAGATTGGGTTTCTTCTCAGCTATAAGTTATTTTAGATCATCAAGGAGATTTGCATATTCTACCTAATCTCAGTCATTGTTCTTCATGGAAGACTCCTCCTTCACCTTGTCATGTACTTGACCCTCAAATTGGTAAAGCTCTTCAAAATCTTGAAAGAACTTCATTTGTAGTTGACAATCATCTTTGTCCTCTTTATCATCTAGAACCACTACCTCTTAAATATTATCTTCTTGATATATGAGGTCATAAATTTAGTGTTATTGAAGCTCCAATGCATCTGAGGGTGATTCAAAATCAAATTGAGGTATTGGGTCATCTTCAAGAACAACAACTTCCACCCTGGTCTCAAGAGAGTTTTCTAGGATTGAAACCTCTTCAATCTTCTCTTCTTGATATATGAGGTCATCAATATAGTGTTATTAAAAATTTAGGACCTATTGATAGATCTAAAGTTGCATCTCAGATATCAAAACCTAATTTTTCTTCTGAATGGCTACAAGATCTTCCATCCCATTCTCCTTCTTAGTGATGCCAAGATAAGGCATCTTGAAATCATGTGACCTAGCCCAATAAGGATGATAAAGAGGTATATTTTATTCAAACAAGAGTTCTGAATTATTATCAACCAATTGATCCTATTTAGGTTCCCATACCATAGGTATATCAAAGAAAAGGGTGGTGGGGTGAGGACAAGATGAACTAGTTGGTGGAGGTAGAACATACAACTCAAAATCAGATTAAGAATGAATTGTAGGGGATTATTTTGGGAGCTCTTGAGGAAGGGGAGGTAGATATTGGACTAAATAGCTTGGTTTTCTTCCTTTAATTTTAAAATCAATTTAGTGTAATCTGATTAGGCTTGAAAATTCTCTTGAAAAAGGTTATATGGGGTGTGTTTTGGCATAGGATCTTCTTTTGGGTCTAAACCTTCCATCACACCTTGATTTAGAAATTTTATCCTTGACTCTAACTCTTCAATTTGCTTGGTTAGGTTATCTTGAAAAATTATCTCTTAAATTTGATAGACATCATCATGAGGATAGGGAGTACAAGAGGGCTGACCTAGAAGACAAGAGGTCTCTTGAGGAAGGGTGAGATGGACTTGCATAGGATCAAGCTCTTTCTCAACTTCATATTCTTTATCAAGTATTTTTTTCCTCTTTCTTTCCCCATGATTCCACTACCTTATTTCATCTTAATATTTTGGGATTAGGAGTCTCTTATTGAGGTAGTGATGCAACTAGAGGAGTGGATGAAGTGTTTAAGAATCTTGGGATCTCCTTAGGCTTGGACTCTCCACCTTGTCTCCAACTTGTAATCTCATATTTAGAGGTATTCTCTTGAGGCGGGGCTGAAATTGGAGAGCAAAATGAGGGCTTAAATTCCACTTGTTTTGTTGATGATATGGACTATTACATCTACATATTAGGCAGCTCAATTTTCCTATCAAGGTTTGCTTCAAAAACTAAGTTTGTCTTTCTAACTCTCTCTTCCAATTGATTGGGAAAAAAATGGGTTTGAAAATCTTGATTTGGATCTTAAATAGGGGTCAAGTAGGATTTATAGTAATCTTTGGGAAGTGGATATGAAGGATGATAGGTTTGGTGAGGCTACCTTTCATGAATGTTTATCCTATCTTCCATGGATGAAACTAGGCCACTCACATTTATCATCTCACTTATGAGCCTTTTCCAATTAGATCTCTCAATAGGTACACATTATCTTTTAACTAGCTCTAGTGCATCCATCACCTTATGAATAAGATGATTAGGAACCTCTTGACAATATCCCCTTAGTGTATCAAGATCTAACATAAAATTCTCATAACCCAAAATATTTTTCTTGAAGGTTGAAATGGAATGAGTTGAGAATTGACTAGGTTGACTAGGGGGATCAAGATATTGAGGAGGCTGGCTATAAGATTGATAAAACTCATGAAAATGCTAGTTATAGGGCTGATAAGAATCATGTTGGGGTTGATAGGGAACACATCAAGACTGGTAAGAATCACACCAAGGCTGATAGGGAGGGTCATAAGCTTGATATGTCTCACCAAATTTTGTAAAACAATACTTAACACCAAAATTAGCCATGAAACCTCATTAAAATAAATAAGACAAATAAAAAATTCAAAGGAAAACCTAGGCTACTTGACTAGCTGATATAACTTTGAATTCCCCATTGATGCTTGGATAGATGCCTTCAAAGGTTGATTGTTGAAAGATAACACCAAAAATCTTTCAACATCTTGGACTAAGAGTTCCATCATGTGTGACAGAAACTAGTGTCCCTTGGATTTGTACCCTTTGAGGAGATGTCTCAGCTCTCCTCATCCAAGTGGCATAATTAAAACACCTCTAAGCTTGTGGGTAGCCTATGAATGAGGTGAATCTTTAGATAGGGCTAGCTCCCTTGATGTATCACTTTGGATCACTACTACACCTAAACCTTAGGGGGAAAATGGAGTTGATACACCAAATAAATTTATGACTTTTAACCAGCTACACGTTACACACGAAACCAAGAGACTAACCAATCATACACTTTTCCAATCTACATCTTCTCACATCAATATACATCATGAGGTTATGGATGAATGTTTAGGCTAGGAGGACTAGATAAGAGGCCTTAAATATCACTAGTGAATATGCTAACTCACTCAACCTTGACACTTCCTAGAAAACTTCACATGCCGTACAAGAATAAGCTTTCTAACTAAAAATAGGTGAGAGAATGAAACAACAATGCTAAGGAAACAACAAGTCATCACTAAGAAAAATAAATCATCCAAGTAAAAAAACTATGAAATATTATTGAAGAGGTAAAAATAATTAGTCTTATTGATAAAATGGTATGCAAATGAGTAGGGCTTCACCATACTCAGGTGGATCATAAGTTACAAAGGCCAAAATGGCTAGTTCTTATAAAACTTGAGAGATGAAGAAGATAGAAGTATAAGGGTCACAAGGATACTTGTTAAGCTGAGAAAAGGAGTTACATATATATTATGAGATGATGTGAAATTAACCATACAAGGTTAAAAAGTACAAGAGTCCATCCAAGTCATGAAACTCATGAAAAGTGGCATAAAATTCCCTTTGCTAGCTCATAAAACTACCTTCATGATTTACCTATATTTTAATATCCCAAAGATGATTAGGGATAGGTATGATGATTTTAATTAAGGGTAAATCTTTCATACATGCCTATCCATGCATTGGTTGTATTCCTACTTATCTAGAATCTCCTAGAAGTGAGCCATCACTGTCTGCAATCTAAAAAACTCCTTTTTCAATCACCCCTCACACTTAGCCTCAAAATTGGCTTTAATTTTCCATGAAAATACATGGGAGGGAGTTTATGACACTTTTAAATACTCTCCATGGCCTTATACTACTTAGGTAGACCTTAAAAATCCATCCACTTGAAGTTTTCACACTTGTCACTATCATGCTCACTATGCCAATTTTGATTGGCTGAGATGAGAGCTATAGTTTGAATACTTAAGAGTTTTTTAAAGGAATTAAATGACCATGGGGAGTTATAATAATTATATATATTCTTCCAAAACTTTATTCCATCTTAAGACTCCTTATAAAATCTACAAAACACACAAAATAGTCAAAAATACCCTATTTTGTACCCTATCGGTATAATTCCATATATTATAATAGGATGGGGAGGATCCTGAGAGAGTATTATAAAAACTCCAATCACTTTCATGGTAAAACTGGTCCATTTGGATGCATTATCTCCTTCATTTCCTTCCTTAGGTCCTTGTAAGGGTTTAGCAAGGGTCCAAACCTATTTTACCCTCTTAACATTTGTTCAAGCAGATTTGATGTTGAAATTCCAATCCAATGAAAAAAAATATTTTAATACCTTATCCATCTCATACAAGACTATTTGACCTCCATACAAATCACTAAGAGAGATATGAGCACTCAAAGTTACCTACTCGAGCCCTTTATTCCATTCACATAGGCTTAATTGGTTCATGAGCCCAAAATGGCTTCCTTTATGACTTATCTAAAAATTTGAGGATTTTACACATCTAAAATTATCTTATACACATGTTATAATGTTTTGGAAAGTTTACCTCATGATATAAGTGTAAATGGTTCTCCATTTGGACACTAGGCCTAAACCTTGTTTAACAGGCCTAAGTTGTCTTAAGGCCCAAAATGACATTCTCATGATTTACTCTACATACTAATAGCTCATATTCATCCATTATGCCTCTATAAAAATACCTTGGTCCATTTTAATCCAATCCTAGATCTGGATGTGGCATTGGGCTCTCATTTAGTTTTTTAGAGATAAACATGTCTAAAAGGCTTGACTATAACCCTTGATGATTTAGACCTCCCTATTTAGTTTCACCCTTATATGATTGGTTATTAATGTTTTCCTAGGTTTAATTTAACTTATCACATCTTCTTAAAAGTTTCACACAACTCCTGGTCCATCATTTCATTCCTTCCTTCCAAACCTACCAGTTTATGCATGAAGGGAAGTGCTCTCTATCTGAGATAAATCATAGGGAACTTACCTTATTTGTCTAAAATAAGTATGTATTGGAGAGGATTATAAAATTGGTGATTATTTTATATACAATTTTATTCTCTTTTATTAGTTCTCTAGACCCCCTAACCTCCTCAAAATCCAGGTTATATTCTTTAAAAGGTAAACTGTGTTTGTAGGGTTTTCATAGGGATTGTGAGTTACTTGTTTGGGGATCCTTATTTGAATAATTTCCAATATGATATTTCCATGAGACCATTTATTCATGATGATTTTTTTTTAATCTTTAAAATCACTTTAACCTCCAAATCTCTCTCCTCACACTTTGACTAGGCAAGTCTCTGTGTGCCTTTTGACTGTTCTTGCTCTTTGGAACCCTACCTGTAGGTGACCTTGCATAGTTTAACTAGAATAAAATTATTATAGGAATATTTGGAAACTCCTAATATTATTTTACATTTTTTTAAAACCTTTATCTCATCCTTATGCATTTTTACCTCTTACCTTCATTAAGACTGCACACTCGGCTGTAGGTGCATATAGGGTCCTAAGAGATCTATACGAGATTATTTCACATTATTTAGAGCTTATAGAGATAATAATGGATAAAATTAATGTGATCATATGATTTATTTATCATATTAAATCTCCCTTAACCTTTAGTTTCACTTTTGAGCTCATAAAGCTAAATATTGTTTCTTGACTGTGATACCCTACCTGTTTGACTCCTATAGGTGCCCATTCTTATAATGGGACTTTTATAATAATGTTTAAATAACCCTATTGAAGCCTTGAGTTCACATGACAAATTTTTTATATCTTAATTCACTTTTTAAGGGATAAAATAATAAAAAAACACCATGCTTAGGTCACTGTCTACCTATTTTGTTGTAAGTGCACATTTCCTTGAGAAGGGGCACTTGTAGGTGTATACTAGGACCTCAAACAATCTATATCAACTTGGGTTAATGATTATTTAGGTCATGAATGTTATTTTAACCATATAAAACCATTATATCATGGTGGAATGGTATAATATTAAATCTTTGGTTGAATAGGTCCTTTCATAGCTCAAATCTTGTAGATATCAATGTTTGAATTTAGTGCATAAAATACAACTTTGGGCTTCTTAATAACCAAAATACACTTGTTATCTACCCTTAAAACCTTTTAAATTTATTATTACATGTAGATAATAAAATATATAACCATATATATACCTCAAAATTCCTAATAACCTTATCATATGACCTTGGTAAAAAGGCTCAAGTGTTTTATTTGCACTCTAAGGATTTGATCCCTAAACTAGTCACTTGCCCTTGATCAAGGTTTTCATTCTTATTTGTTCCACATAACATGTAAATCATGAATTTAATATTATATAAAACATATTAATACTCCATATAATGTTTCACCATGTCAAAAATCCTCTATTGAGAGTTCTTAGTCCCCTGCTAAGCCACTTGTAGGTGATTATGCTAATGTACAGGCTAATAGTGTGACTATCTTTAAAATAATGCATAATGTATGGAAATTTGATAAATCCTAGTCCATTATAATCTCCTAAAATTCATGTTTTAAACCTTGAGGAAATTGAAACCACTCAAGTGTGTTTTTTTCCATGATGTCACCTTCTTATAGGGCACCTGTAGGTGTGTTTTGGGTTATATGCAGGCAGACAGGAACATTGGAAAGGATGCATGGATTATGATAATATAACATGACCTTTAAACCATTTTAAGGTTTTAATATATATTAATTAATATTATGAAAACTTAAAACAAGTCCAAATTACTCTTTTCAATGTGAATGTAACTCTTGAGAGCTCCTATAGGTGTGTGTCCATGGCTGACTGTGTGAATGTGTTCAATATGATTGCCACAATCCCATTTCACACTATTTGGAAGATATTAACTATTTTTTCATATTTATAAACACATTAAAACCTATTGAGACCATAAATAAAGTTCCATGAACATACTAAACAAGTTTTACACACATTATTCAACATGGCTGTAAGTGAGATAAGGCAAAGAGTTGATTGAGTATGACAATGGACTAAAATTTTGATCCAATCATGATGTAGTGAGATAAAAAATGAAGGGAAGTGATAAATATGGAATTTATACATGGTTATGAACCTCTATACACCCTATTAAACCATTATCAAAGCATGGGTATTCTAAAAATGGTAAAAAATAGTCTATCATCCCAAATGAGACCAATCTGCCAACCTGAGATGGTTTGCTCACAAAAACACCATGAATATTGAAAAAATAATGGAGATAATATAATAAGATAAAAAAAATCCTATGGAGTCAACATCACCAATTGGTTTGTACATACTTATCCAAATTGGATCAAAACCTATATGGTGCACATATTAACAAGTAGAAAAACATAGTCAGCTTGTAAAGGATGGTTCTTAAACTATGGTTAAAAAATTTTGGAACTATTATTATGGAAATGTATCTATATAATTTTATTACCACCTCCCAAAGGTGTTTTACTTGTAACCTCTTCTACTAATTGTACCAAGCACGAACTTGTTGATCACTTCTATATGTCTAAAAGGTCAAGAAAGGAGAAAAAAGTTTTTGGGAATTTTTTATCACTTAAAAATAATTTAAAGAAATTATATGAGTTTGAGGAAGATTAATATATGTTCAATGACCTTCTCCCATGTGTAAAACTCTCCCATTGGCCGTATAAGTGCCAAACTCTAAAAAAAACTGCTCTTTCTTTTTAATAACCTATCTCTGTCAATTATGAATAGTTGATTAAGGAATAATAGGACACATTCCATGTTAAATCACCCTTATTATACCTTAAAACTTCCCTAAGATGCCTTAAAATTCATTTAATGCTCTATTTATGACCCCAAAATGACTCAAAGTGATATATTTGACTATTATGACTAATGACCAAGGCTAATATGATATGGAATAACATAAAAAGACATATAATATAACCTATTACATAATATTAGACCCCTATAAACACTTTAAACTCATTTTTTTACCTATAGGGTTCCAATTTGACCTGTACAGGTCAAATTTTGTCAACAATAATCTTGTACTTAAATATAACTAATAGAATACCACAATCGAGAAGAAACATAAAGGAAAGTTCAAACCTAATTGGATCAGCCCATTAATCATTGTTGTAAACTATGGTATTGGAGCATACAAGTTCACTACACCAAATGGGGATGAACTTGATGAGCTGATGAACATTATAAAATCAAGCATTACTTCAATTGAGAGACTTAGTGTATTATCTATGAGGCTCATTTCATTTATACCATAATATTAACATTATTATTTGTACCATACTATTCTCCCATACCTTTCCTATTGACCGAGTTATTTTATCCCTCCCCACCTAACCCTTTGCCCTCAGGTCTACTTCATTAGTTATATGATTACTTTCAGCATAATGTTTTTGCTTAGGTTTTAGTAGTTATTTCAAGATTCTAGATAGAGGCCATATTTTGAAGTAGTTGATATTGATTTGGTAGTTTCATCCTTCATTTCTTATCCTATTATATCCCATGTGGGCCTAATTATAACTACCTTTGGGAAAATTAGTGTTCCACCATTATGTTACTAATTATAACTGCCTTTGGGAAGATTAGTATCATTGACCTATGCTATTGTTTCCTAATTATAACCACCTATGGAAAAATTAGGAACAAAATTGTTTAACATGCCTTGAAGAACCACCTTACCATGCCTATGCCATACTATGCCATTTTCTAACATTACCTATTTAATTTGAATTGGTTGCTACCTAGTCATATTCCTCCACTGAAAGGCATAACTATAGTAACTTGAGGTCATATCCTAGGACTATGTAGGCAACTCTCAATTCATGTTGAGATCATCTCTATCACCCCTTTTCCACACTCTCACCATTTTGTGAGAAATATTTTAAGTTTGAATCCTCTCACTATTTTTTTTATCAATCTTTTATTTGAATGCTCCCACTATTTTGTGAGCTTGGACCATTTAGTATGTTGTCATTCTTGATCGAGTTGAGATGTTTCAAAAATTTCAAAAACATTTGGAAATGATCTATAAAATCTTAAACATCAACCACTTTTTATCCTTAAGGATTTTTTGATCCCTAACTATAGCACAAGTAACCACTTGTCATTTAGTTTCCCCATCCTTACTAGCCTAACATCTCACACTCTCACCATTTTACGAGCCCATTCCCATATTCTTCTATCACATTCATCATGTTTTTCTTATCATCATTTTTCTTCTATCCCATACTCTTGGAGAACTACATTTGGCTTAAAGTTTTAATTGGATATTACATCCATAAAACTATGTAGTTAGTATCCACTTACCTAGTACATCTAGAGCAAGCTCAGCCACCCTCTTCCTTTTTTTATATTCCCCCATTCCTATTTTTTTCATTGTCTCCTATTGTCGAGGGGTAATGTTCATTGTGTCATGTTGTTTATACTAACATTATGATTAACCCTTATTTGTGTTTACTTCATGTTGTTCATTTTTTTTGCATTTATTTTGTTTATTTTTTGTTTACCTATTTGTATGCTTTCTTGTTGTGCCTTGATTTAGTCTATGTGCATTCCTTGGGTGATTCCTTGTACATTATTCTTGAATCCATCCATATTCATACATCAAAATTTTCATCATGGTTTTTATCATTGGTTCATGATTTTCTATTGAGTATTAGATCATGTGTCAATCCCTATACATCTTTTATCCAAGTTATCATGGTGTTTTATCATGATGATTACCGTCACATGCTACAACAAAAATCATCTTTGGGAGTCTACATATCAATGATATCTCCTTAAAACCAAAAAATTCTTGATCTAATACAAATCATATCCTACATAGAATAATTAAACAACAAAATAATTTCCCCCTTACCAATTTGAATTAGTATCTCCCTAATAACAAGTTTCCTAAATTCATCTTTCTCCTCTTTACAAAATTTCCATCATATTTTCTATAATTGGGGTACAATGATTATAACCGCCTCTAGGTAAACCATTGTCTACCATCCAAATTATATTACCAATAATTCTAACTTTCTTTGGGCAAATCATTATGTTTCCATCTAATTGAAGGCTAATTATTATAACCATCTTTGGTCAAATCATTCTCTTTCTTATACTATAACTACCCAACTGGGGTACATTTTCATTGTGATAATGCTTATAACCACCTTTTGGAAAATAATTATCTCTATTCTTCTAACTAGGGCATTTTTTTATCCTACCAATAATTATAACTGCCTATGGGCAAATCATTATTTTTACTTTGATGATTATAACTACCTTTGGGTAAATCATTCTCTTATTACCCTAACCCTTTTTAGATAATTATAATCACCTTTGGGCAAAGCATTACCTTTTTTCCAACCTATGATGATAATTATAGTCACCTATGAGCCAATCATCCTATTTGTTTTCCCAATGATGATATCTCCATATGCCACTGATTATAATTGACTTTGGGTAAATCAGTCTTTTTCACCCCATTTCATCTATTTGGTCTAATAATTTCCTCCTTTTGAGGGACCAATTATCGACCCCTTTTCCAACCTATCCCTCGAGGGGGAACCTATAGTTCATCTATTGCCATTACAGTCATAGGTATAAAAGACCTTTTCAATATTTGAGAAGATGTTACTATGCTTATAGCTTACAATGCCTTCTCAAATAGGGGCAAATTGGAGACACCTAAAACTGTCTATAACTGGCCTTTAACCAAACTTTAGATTGATTGCTACCAACCATTGTAAAATAAGCTTAGGAATCATTAAACATCCCAAATTTGCTTATGCATCATTCATCAAAGCTCATAATCACATTGAGGCATCCCTAATTGTGGTATTCTATCATATGTAATAATAACCTCTCACGAGTTTCATCCCTAATTATCCTATGACATCATAATAGTCAATTTGGCCTATAGACCTATTAAGTGGGGCATATGAACAAATATTAAATCTTGAAAGAAATAAATGGATAATTAAAATTAATTAATAATATAAACCAAATTAAGATCTTAGCTGAATTATCCATGTGAAATTAATGAATAAATAAAAAAGGAAATTCAAAAATATGAAATATCCAAAAATATGAAATATCTTAACTTTTCATGAATACCTTTGTGAGTTTTCAAGCCCTTTAGAAATATCCTAAAATATCTCATTTTGGCCTATTCATTGAAAATCATTATTACTTGACAATTAGTAACTCTACTAGGGTTATGTTTGACTCACCTAGGTTAGGTTTGAACCCATTTCAAGCCTTAACTCCACTTTGACTCACCTTGGGTTGGGGTTAGATCCATTTTATATAAATACAAGCCATTGTCTATTGAATCAAAAGCTTGGAAATTGTAGAGTTATAATGCAAGTTTTGTTGCATGAGGTTCATATCAATAATGTTATAAAGCCAAAATATTGAGCCAAGATACATCAAACCATAAAAAAGCTAATGGTTCTAAGGAGAGATGGAGCCAAAAAACCTCCACTTGCTAAAGAATCTTTGAATCACAAATTGAGAAAGCTAATCAACAATGCATTTAGAGCTCTCAAGGAAGGTATAATATTTTATCTCTTTTATATTTTGATTGTGCTTTCATTTGTCTTTTATTCATTAATCTCTCCCTAAGATCCAGGATTGTAAGTGTTAGTGTGTTTATTTTAGTTTTATTTACTTGAAATAACATATTATTAACCTCCATTCTTGGATTCCTTTGATCACATGTCTAAGCTAGATCTAATTTATAAATGATGAGCTACCTTATGGATGTGGTCTATGAGACATTCTCTTTTAAGCTTTCAAATTTTCCTCCTGCATAGGTTCCCAGGGGCTCAATGGTATATTTGGTTTTCTACAAGCTATATGGATACTAGTTCTAACACCACATCTATGACATGTGATTAGAGGAATCTAAGAAGGGAGGTTAGTATAGTGTTAGTTCAAGTAATAAAAACTCAAATAAAAACACACTAACACTTACACTCCTAGCCAAAAACTTGGAGAGAGCTTTAGTAAAAAATACCAAGTGAAATCATAACTAAAACATAAAAGAAAATAAATCTTTTACCTTCCTTGGGAGATCCAAATGCTTTGTTGAGTTGCTTGCTTGGCTTGTGCATTAAAAAGTTTTTTTGAAAATGAAGCTTGTTGGATCCTTCTCTCCTTGGCACCACTAGCTTTGATGTGGCTTAATATTTATATGGCTTAATATTTTGGCACTATACCACTATTACAAAGAGTCTCATGGAACACATCCTACATAATAACTCTACAATGTCCAAACTTAGAACTGAAGAGGCATAGCTTTGTATTTATAGCCTAAGGATTTAAATCTCATCCAAGGTGAGTTAGGGTTTGGTTAAAGCTTAGAATGGGTTAAAAAATAACCTAAGTGAGTCAAATATAACCCCATTATAGTTCATAGTTGTCTAGTAATCATGATTTCAATTACTAGGCATGGATCTCCAACATAGATATTTTAGGATATTTTGAAAGATCTTGACAAATCATAAAGGCAATGTTGAAAGGCTAAGATACTTTGAATTTTTGAATTTAATTAATTAATTTATTCATTAATTATAAATGGATAATTTAATTAGGCATTTAATTTGGTTTATCTTGTTAATTAATTTTGATTATCCATTTAACTCTTTCAAGATTTAATTTAAGTATGGAAGTGTCCCACTTAATAGGTCCATATGTCAAATTGATTGTTGTTATGTTTCAAGGGTGATTAGGGATAAATATATGAGAGTTTTTTGTTGCATATGGTAGGATAACCCAATTAGGGATGCCTCAACATGATTGTAAGATTTGATGAATGATGTACAAGCAAATTTAGGATGTTCAATCATTCCTAAGATTAATTTGTAATGGCTGGTAGGAATCAATCTAAAGTCTAGTAAAAATATAGTTGTGGATAGTTTTAGGTGTTTACAATTTTCCCTTATTTGGGAAGGAATCACAAGATATGGGCGCAATAATGTTTTCTCAAATAATTAAAAGGTCATGTATGCTTATGACTACAACAACAATGTATGAGATATAGATTCCCCCTTGAGGGAGTAATTGGTAAAGAGGTCAGTGATTAATCCCTCGAAAGGAAGAAATAATGAGACCAAAAAGATAAAATGGGTAGAAGATACTGATTTACCAAAAGGTGGTTATAATCAATGGCATAGGTGAAATAAAAAAGAATGAAATTAACCCATGGGTGAGATTAACCTAATCAAGAAAATGCTTGCATGGATTGATTTAAAAAGTATTGATTTACCCAAAGGTATTTATTATAAGTATCAAAGGTTGAGACACTAATATTTACAAAGGTAATTATAATCAGTGGCATAGGCATATGCCCCAGTTAGGATGGATGAGTCAAAAATAATGATTTTCCGATAGGCGTTTATAATCATTAAGATGATTGAGATTAAATAAATGATTTTTGATGATACCCTAGTAGGGAAGATTGGTAATAATAAATAAAAGATATAATATGTTACATAAATTAAAAATGATTGGGCATAAAATTAGATACGATGGTCTAATGACGAAAGAAGCCACAAATAACCAAGCACATGAGGATGCATAAAGTGATGAAAGATATGATTGGAAGAATAAAGGAATTGATCAATGTTAATGATTTAGTTGTACCTACTAATGAAGAGATGCTCATCCTTATTGTTATCACTTATATTTTCATACTTTGAGAAAATGTTTCAGCTCTCCTCATCTAAGTGGCACAATTGAAATACATCTAGGCTATGGGTAACTTAAGGATGAGGTGATTATCTAAATAGGGCTAGATACCTTGAAATACCACTTGTAGACCACTACTAAACCTATGCTTATGAGGGAAAAGGGAGAGAGAAAATTGAAATCAAACTATTTTAAAGGAGGTGATACACTAAATTAGTTGATGACTACTAACCAACTGCATGTTACACATGAGAATAAGGGACTAACCAAACATACACTTCTCCAATTTGAATCTTCTCACATCAATATTTCAATATGAGGTTTATGGTAAATGCTTAGGCTATAAATACTAGATGAGAGGTCTATAATGACACTATTAAATAGGATAACTCACTCAACCTTGACATTTCCTAGAACACTTCACGTGACCTACAAGAAGAAGCTAGAAATAGGTGAGAGAATGAGACAACATGCTAAGAAAATCATAGTTATCACTAATAAAGATCAATCATCCTAGTAAAACACACTATGAAAATTCATGAAATAGGTCAAAATAGTAGTCTTATTGATCAAATAGTATTGAAATGAGTAGGGCTTTGCCATACTTAGGTGGAGCATAATTTACAATAGCCAAAATGGCTAGTTCTTATAGAACTTGAGAGAGAGAGAGGAGAAAAAAAAGTCTAAAGGTCACAAAGACACATGTCAAGTTGAGAAAAGGAGTTACATATTCATGATAATAATATGTGAAATAAACTATGTAAGTTTAGGAAGCACAAGTGTCATCCCAAGTTATGAAACTCTTAAAATGTGGTGTAGAAGTTCTAATTATGGCTTAGAAAAATGATTTCATTATTTATCCCTATTTTAACATCCAAAAACTAATTAAGGATATGTATAATGATGGGAATTATGGGTAAGGGTTAAATATATGCTTCTTGATGCATTGGTTGCATTTTTGATCATTTATAATCTTCCCAAAATGAGCTATGACCATCTGTAGTCCAAGAAACTCCTCTTTTCCACACCTTGCACACTTTTCCTCAAATTTGGATTCAATTTTCCATGAAAATAATTTAAATGGATTGGATGACACTTTTCAATACCCTCCATGTTGCTAAAGGCATTAGTAATAACTTAAAAAGTCTCCCACTTGAAGTTTTCACACTTCTCACTATCATGTTCACTATGCCAGTTTTGATTGGCTGAGATGAGAGCTATTATTTTAAACCTTACGATTTTTTATGGAACATTAATTTTCCATGGGGAGTTATAATAAATATATAGATTCCTCTTAAACTTGGTTTCATTTATTGAAACCTCATACAACCTACAAAACACATTAAAAAGGTTAAGAAAACCCTATTTTATGATCCTTATATACAATTTCATAAAATTAATATTAATGGGGAGTATCTTGAGAGAGTCTCTTATAACATCCAATAATCATCCTAGGCAAACTATGTCATTTGGGTGTACTAACTGCTCCATTTTATTAAACCGGTCCTTATCTAAGGGTTTGTAAGGGTTTTAGGCCATTTACACTCTTAAGATTTGTTCATAAAATAAGAAATTGGAATTATAAAAAATTATACAAGAATGATCTTCAAGACCCTTGATAACACCTCTAAACCTCTTGGATTTCCATGCAAGGCATCGAAAGAGATATGAGCTTCCAAACCTCTCCTATCGAGCTTGTTTCTCCACTTTACATAGGTCTGAGTTGTCTTTGAGATAAAATATGACCTCCTTGTGCTTCCTCTACATTATAATAGCTTATACACATAAAAATTCACCCTATAAACATTTTACAACTAGTTATAAATATTATCTCATGATATAAGTGAAAGTGGTTCTCCATTTGGCTTTAGGCCTAACCATGCTCAATAGGTCTGACTATAACCCTTGTGTTCTAGGCCATCCAATTGGGATTATTTGAATTAAATAATATTTAACACCTATTAATTCATACCATAAACATGTTTCAATAGGGTAATAAACTCACATACATCTGTGAATGAAAATGACCTTTCATTTGGGCACTATGCTAAAGCCCTGCCCAACTAGACTTGACTACAACCTTAAGGTTTAGAGTACCCTATTTATTTAAATAATTATATGGTTGGTTATTCATGTTGTATTAGTTTTCATACAAATTTCCAAACCTCATTTAAAGTTTAAAATATCTTTTGGCTCATCCCTCTATGTTCTTTCTCAAACATGCTAGTTTATGCCTAAGGGGAAGTACCCTCTATTTGAGATAAAATAAAGGGTACTTACCATATTTAATCATAAAAAATAAAATTTGGATGATATTACTTTATTTCTTATGGATATTTACAAAAAAAATTATCCCTTGGTCATCTCATATGACCTTCCAAAATCACAAAAACCAAAATAGACTGCTAGGCAACGATTGTGTGTAGGATTTTCATATGAACCGTGCCTTATTTAGAGCTCCCATTTTTCATCATTTCCCATTATAAATAGCTTTTAAAGATATTAATGGTCATTATTAATGTGATCTAGGTTTTTTAAACACTTCAACTCCTTATACACCTCTTTCCATACATTGATAGTATAAGTCTGAATATGACTTTCGACTGTGCTTTGTGTTTACAAGGGAACCTATAGGTATGCTTGTGTAATTTAGGTTTTATGGTAATAATTATGATCCCATTAGATTTTATTAAGGAAAATTTACATTTGTTTTGACACACTTGTTCACTTTTCCTAGTCTAGTCCATCACTTAGAACCTCAAATCTTCTTACTATTTGTCAAAAATAGTCACAGTCAATTGTAGGACAAAAGGATCTTGTAGGTAAGATTCTTCTTGGAAGATGTTCCACATCCAATTTTAATCTCTTGAGACATTTGGGGTCACACTATATATACAAAAGTAAATGTTTACCTACTTAAGTCTTTGTTAGGGGAGTGTAGAATCTAATAGTCAATTATGAGTCAACCTCTTAGGTAAAAGGAAACTGTAGGCGAGTACAGGGCCTAAAACATAGTATATCCTCCTATCTCTATGAAATTTATGCTAATCACTATGAATTTCACCCAATAAGGTTCAAACATATTCTTTAATTTTTCCACTTCTCTCTTTGGCACTAGAGCTGAGTGTAACTCTTGAAGATTGGCTATATGTGCCTGCCCAACCCTATAGGTGTTTATGAGAGCCAAGAGATAATACTTCAACCTCTTCTAATGATCCTCTAGACCATAAATATAAATTTCACTATTTATCACCATTCCATCATAGTGGCATAGTCTAGTTTTGAAACTTTAGGTGGAGAGGTTCTTTTAGGATCAAACATGTAAAAAATACTATCTGAATTTAGTGATTTAAGTTGAAACTTTGGGCTCCTCTAACATGAAAACCAAATGATCAAATCACTTGATTTATTTTTAAATTTGTGCTCCTATGATAGGAAAACAAGGCAAAGACATATATAGGCTTTAAAACTATTTATGACCATGCTGCAATATCTTGAAAAAATGACTTTAGGCTGTTATTTTTTTGTTTTAGGGATTTGATCCCTAAACTTATAGTCATCATGTTTTAAAGTGACCCTCAACCTTGTATATCAATCTATAATTTCAAATAATTATACCATGATGTTTTAAACCTACTATGACCTCAATAAATATTCTAAATTTTCCAAACCTCTTCATAAAAGGACCCTCATATCTCTGCTAATGCCACCTATAGGTGGAGATTTCATATACATGCAGTGAGAAAAATGGGATAATGTGTATGTTTTAGATCTCATGAACAGACCTAGACTCTTCTCCAATTATACCAATGTGTGATTATCATTATGAGGACCTTGAAAACCGTTTCAAAACATTTATTCCAACGTGATTCTCTCTTGAAAACACCTATAGGTGCATGTTAATGGCTATGTGAAAGTATTATATTTGACTGCCATAGTCCTTTGATCACTCGTTGGAAGGTCTAATATTTTTTCACATTCCAAAAATATTCTCAAAAATTTTAAATAATAATTAATACTCCATTAATGTGTTTCATAGCTTTGCATAGTTCACCTAGTTGACTGTCTATGATAGTCTTTGAGCAAACTAATTGTATGACACTTTATGACTACATCTTATGGAATAATGCTTTGGAGAATGAAATTAAAATTAAAATAGATTAATTTAACATTTAAAACATGATAATTGAGTTATTTTCACTCCACGGAATCACTACCAAATCATGATAAACAAGGTGAAAAACTGCCTGTAACATAAAATGGTGCATTCACCTACAATCTAAGTTACTTTGACCATAAAAACATTATGAAACATAAAAAAAATCATGGAAATAATCTGAGTAATAAAAAATCATATGGATTCAACATCACCAATTGGTTTGTATGAACTTGTCCAAATTGGAGCAAAACTTATAGGGTACATAGATTAGCAAGCAAAAAAACATAGTCAACTTGTTAGGGATGATTCATAAAGAATAGTTTCCAAACATTTGAAATATTTTTTATGGAAATGGATCTCTCTAATTTTAATTTCACCTACCAAATTCATTTGACTTGAAAAATATCCAACTATTTGTACCAAGCATAAACCTGTTGACCACTTCTATGTGTCTAGAAGGGTGAAAAAAGAGGAGAATAGTTTTAGCTCAATTTTGACACTTCCAAAGTTATTAAGTCATGTAAATGGATATAAATAAGTTTAATAGTCATCTCATGACTTTATCCCATGTGTCACACTCCCTTATGGTTCGTATAAGTGCCAAACTCTTCCCTTTTTCAAGAAAATTACCATTTCTTCTTTAAAAACTACCACTTTTTAGTTATAAATAGTTGATTAAGGCATAATAAGACACATAGAACATTAAATAACTATTATTAAACCTTCATAATTCTTAAGGAGTCCATATAACTCATTTAATGCTCTATTTTGACCTTCAAAGTGACTTAAAAGGACATAAGGAATAAAATGAATAATGACCAAGGGTAATAGGATATTAAATTCCATAAAATTACTTAGAACACACCTTATGACCAAATATTAGGGTCAAATTTGGTCAACAAATTAGTGACTCATAAGGGTAGCATGCCTGCTTTGCTAACTAGACTAGTAGCCTTATCAGTCCATTTGGATTAAAGAGTCATATGAAGTTTGAAACACAACAATTAAACCTTTGACCATTGACCACAAGCTTTGATAAAGATAAGAACACTTGAATCCTCAACCATATACAATAAAGGATAGACACAAAACCATGCAAACAAACTAACAAGACACACATATGCTCAAAGGAACCTAGGAAAAATAGGAAAAAAACAACTATATACTATAAACACCTAAAACTAGCCACCAATGACCTCCAATCAAGATTTTGACCAATTTATACCAAAAATGCACAATTTGGCTTGAAAACACTAAAACACATTAACTAAGTTGAAATTTTTCTATTCAAGTGCCAATTTTGGCTAAGGTATCATTAAGTGAGGCAATGCATTTTATGAAGTAGCTAACTTTGATCAGATCATTTCGAGTCAAAATGACATTTTTGCACCTTAGTGTTCTAGATTGCTCTTTTATATCAAATTTATTACATGAGACATGTGCCTTTGTTATTTTGTGTTGGCAACATCCTAAATGGGAATACAATTCTAACACATCTAACATCAACTTCTAATTCCAATCCAGTCAAATTTTGAGCCAATAACAAGACATTTTGACCAATTTGATTAATTTGTGCACCAAGAGCTAAATTTTACATCAAAATTGCCTAATCATGTTTAAAGGCTAATTAATTCATATAATGAGCCTAATTAATAATTCCATGGATCTTTTTGAATATTTCTTTTTGTAAATTAATATTGAATAACTACATCATCAAATGACATCATTTGTATGGGGTGGCATCCATAAGCCATAAATGCACAAAATATCATGATTAAGCCACCCCATGCCTCATTAAGGCCCTCCATTCCTCTTAAATTTCCCTCTATCCCAAATATTTATGGGGGATATTTATAAATTTAATTACATAATTGGATTTATTCATGGCTACACATCTCAATCTTGAGATGGATGGTCATGGTTAATCTTGAACCCTTTTGAAAATCTATAAATAGAAGAGCCATGAACATGAATTATAATGAACATGAATTATAATGGTCATGGTTAAGCTTAGATAGTGAAAAATTATAATGCACAAATAATTTTAAAATCCATTATAATTAGAGTTATAATGCCAAATTATTGAGCCAAGCCAAAGCCACAAGCCACATGATGCCAAGAGGTGGAGGATAGCCAAGCTCCATTGCAATAGACCTTTTGAAGCACAAATCTGAGCAAGCCACTTTAACAAGCTATTTAGAGCATCCAAGGAAGGTGAGTTATTTATTTTTCTTTGTATTCTAGTTGTGTTTCTCATTTGGTTTTGTTAATATTCTCCCCCTTGAGATAGGTTTAGGGTGTGAGCTTAGTGTGTTTTTTGTTTGGATTTGATTTCATTCACTAACACCATACTAATCTCCCCTATTACATTCCTATGTTCAAAAATTACATGCCTGATGGGACCTAACACATCTTAAATACCAAGAAGACCAATATACAAGTCTTAAATTAAGATTTGAATGTTTGAAACTTGTTAAATTTGATTTTCTAACTTTGTTTTACCATTTTTCTTTGTCATGGGTTTACATAGTAACCACCAATGATTAGTGCAACCACTGATGATTATTTTCAACTATTGATGGTCAATATAATCACTGATGGTCAGTACAACCATCGATGATTATTTAACACCATCGACGGTCAGGTATACCATCAATGATCAGGTATAACCATCAATGATCACTATGTTTTTTTTAACAGACCTGAGAGCAATAGGCCATTTTCTGGAGCTTGGATTAGGGTCATCTGGACTCTATTTTTGATGAATTTTTTTAAAACCATGTGTTTTTTCCTAAATTTTTAGAATATTCTATTTAAATTTGTATTTTTTTTAACAAAATTGAGTTTCTAACCAATCTAATCTAACATGTTTATTTCTTGAGGTTTTAGTTTTGAGTTGATAGGTGTTTACTTTACACAGTTATTTACTCAATCTCACAAGTGTTTCAAATAAGGTAGTCCTAATCTTATTTTTACAAGTTGAAAGGTTTTTTTGGAAGTTAATTTGGGTGTTTTAACTAATCATACACTTCAATTTGGAGTTTTAAAAATAACGTGGTTAAAATCATACACACTTCAAATTTGGTGCCTAAAATGAATTTTTAGCATGCTAAGTCTTGAACACTTCAAACTTTGAGATTAAAATGAACTTAGGTGCTTATTGTTTCATTTAGTATTTTTGGTGTAATCTTTACAAGTTTTTACAACTTAAATCCAAGGGGCTAAATAAAACCACTACACTTTTCAATTAAGTGCTTTAAAAGTAAACATATTTTAAAAGTTGATATTCAATTGATCATTACTTAATTAGTTTTGTTTGAAAAAAATAAAGATCATGAATGTATGCTCTCCCATCCATCCCCTTTAGGGAACTTTTGAGATCAAAATTTCCATCTTTGTTTCAAAGTACCTTAGTCCAAAGGTATAGAATTTAAGTTCTCAAGTGTCTCCCCAAGATTCATATGGCTTGGGTGACCTTGAAACAACCTTTAAAGCTCTTTTACTTGTCATTTATTTCATGCATCTTGACTTGTGAGGGGGATTTCATCACCTCCAGTGAGTTCTTTAGGGAAGCCTTGACCCCAAAATTCATCTCCTAGCATTATATTCAACCCCTCTCCATGAGGGGGTATATAAATTGGGATCACCCCAATGGGATTAGAGGATTGAGCGGTTAAACTACCTCCTAACACTAGGGCTAAGCCTGGGATGTATGATCATGTTGGAAATCACACTACACTAAGCAAGTGATGGATGTAGTGGTTGTAAAAAGGGAAAGACCATTTTACAAAAAGCCATATGATGCGGACCTAAATGACATATTCTCTTTATTTGCTGACGTGAAAGTAGGTAGACATGGGATCCATTTAGAATGATCAAAACCAATTAATTTTGGTCAACCCCACTTTATCACACCCTTGATAGGAATTTAGATGATTTACTTGTATTTTGTCATTTTTTTTCTTGGTATTTTGAGACTAAAACTAATGTGTTTATTTATAACCACATCCAAACCAGTTTGTTTATATGCCACTCTTTTGTTTAAAGAGGCATTATGTTGGCCATTTTACACCACACTTGTGCCTTGTAATTTTTTTAAAACTTGTTTATGTGTGTGTCATTTGAGTTAAGGAGGCTAGTTTTATGCTACCCAAAACATGTCAAACCATTTTGCCTTTGAGTCTTTAAAACATAACATTGATTACATCATTCGAGCATAGTTACAAGGTTAGGCTTCTCAATTTGTTTCAAAACTTGTTTACCATTGTATCAAAACCATTGTTCAATACCATGTCACATATCCCATTTGGACCTTATTTATGCATTTTAATGCTGTCCAATCTTGTCTAGATTATTTGGTCAAATCTCAATCTTTAAAGTTTAGTTTTCAATTAACCTTATCATTTTTGGATTCAAACATTGATTGATTTCTATTTAGGCCTCAATTTATGGACCTGATACATAGATATTTCTCTTTTAGGTTGCATAACTTTGGTTAATTGATTACTCAAATTTGAAGGCTATTGATTGTTTGTTTATTTAATGCCTATCCTCATCATTATTGTGCCTTTATTTAGGAAAACATAGACTTTCTCCAAGAGCCATTTGCCTTATGGATTATGATAATTTATCATGTTTATATTTGATTCTATGTGTCGAGTCTATGTCAAAGTTGTTTCAAACTTGTTGGATTAAATGAAATGAAATCATTCTTTGTTTCAAGTCTATATTTTGATGCCATGTTTGGCCAAAAGTCCTAGAAAATCATGTTTGTTTGATCCTAGCTTTTGGATCCATGTTTGGACAAAAGACCTAACAACTCAACTTTTCCCTTTCCAAGATTATATCTTGTTTAAAACACTCTGGCCTAGATTTTTGACATATCAATTTTAATTTATATGCTTGATATTTTGTGTATGAAATTTGATGTTAGATATTTTCATTATACTATTTTATGCCAAGTTTTATCACAAAACATTTTGGAGATACGACTCCATTTTTAGACCACGTTAGAGATACAGCTCCACCTTCAACCAAGTTAGACCAAGTTTAAACCATTTTTCCTTTAAATATAGTTTTTAGAGTTTGCAAAACTCTAAACCTTTTTATTTTTGGATATTTCATCATTTATGTGGATATGTCTATCTACACTATTAATCATGGGATATATTGAGAGGGGGCAGTGAATTAGTATATCATATATCTTATAAACTTTTACTTAATCAAATTCCACTTAACCATTCATGCAAGATATGTAATAAAACTAAAACAATAACATGCACCACACAATAAAGAGAGAAACTAGATTTTTATGTGAAAAATTAATGTGGGAAAAACCATAGAGAACAATCTCAAGTATAAGAATGAAAACCAACTCAAATTACAAAGTTAGCAAGCACCAACTTTTAGGATCACCAATCCCTTTGCCAAGCACCAACATAGAAACTATTTGTGAGCACCAACCCCTTACAAATATTTGTGAGCATTAACCCACAGGAGCACCAAACCCTCTTGTGTATAAAACACAACTATCTCTCAATGTTTCTTTCTCAAAAAATTATAAAACTCTATAATATCTCTTTCTATTCTCTCCTATTTTATTATATAAATAATTACAAACCATACACTCTCTTGCATATTATAAATGACTTATCAGGCCTATATTTATAGCTTTTCAAATGACATTTGGCATTCACCCTTTGTGACCCTTCACTCCTCATGGAAAATGTCACCAAAATTTCATGATCCTTCGACTCCTTGCATTTGAAAAGTCACATGGTGACCCTTCATGAGCAAATGAATCCTTTCCCCTTTTGTCTTCACTTGGTGACTCTTATAATTCCTCAAGATGACTCTTCATGGGAAAATGTGTTCCATTCCTCTTTTGTCTTTACCTCATGACTCTTTGACTTCTCCATGAGCCCTATTTTGAATTTTGTGAAACCAAAAATATATTCGTTAATATTAAATAAATATCAACACATTTTAGCAAAAATATGAACATTAAAAACACCTTTAGACAATAAATGCTATGGATCCTTTATCACCAATGCTAGACCTTTGACATCAATGACAATATTTCCAACAATCTCTCCCTTTATCATTGATGGCAACCTCAAACTAAAATTGCCACATCCTAAAACTTGTATTTCACATGCCAACCTACACATACTACCATCTAAAAAACATATAGTAACTTATCCTTAGTTTAGAATTTTTTACCTATTCCTGGTACATTTTTTTGTACCTATTCCATATACCTATTCCTATACTTGTTTCTTATACCTATTTCTATTCTTCTCCCCCTTTGACATCAATGGTAAAGGTCCTATCCTGGAGATAACACTTAGCTCCCCCTTAATTGATGTTGATCCTAAATGGTAGGAAGTAAAAGAAATTACTCCCAACTTCTACCACAAATACTCAAATGTGTCTTTTGGTAGTGCCTTTGTGAAAATATTTTCAATCTTTTCTATATTTCTGATAAATTCTATCTTAACTTATTGATCTACAACCTACTCTCTCAAGAAGTAATATATGATAGGAATATGTTTTGTTATTGAATGCATCATTGGATTCTTAGAAATATTAATAACACTTGTGTTAAAAAAAATTAAAATAGGGTCATCATATTTTATCTTGATATCTTCCAAAGTTTGCTTCATCCAAAGAACTTGGGTATAACACAATACTTCTACAATATATTTTTCTTCAATTGTATAAAGTGATACTTAATTTTGATTTTTTCTTAGCCACGACACTAAGCTATCACCAAGGAAGAAATTTCATCCACTTTTAGTCTTTCTATCATCCAAACAACCTACCCAGTCCGAATCTGTATAAGTAACCAAAGTGAAATATCTACCTATGAGATACCACAATCCATAATTCAATGTCCCCTTGACATATATGAATAATCTCTTCACCAACTAATCATATCTCTCCTTCAAGGCTACTTGATATCTTGCAACCATGGCTACTGCATGCATAATGTCTGGCCTTGATGCTATCAAATATAAAAGACTACCAATCATATATCTATATAAATATTGGTCTATAATAAGTGAATCTTCATCCTTACTCACCTTGTTCACTATACCCATTGGTGTGCCAACTAGTGCACAATCCTTAAAACCAAAAATTTTCAACATTTCCTTGGCATATTTACTTTGAGATATGAAAATTCCTTTATCTGACTGAAATATTTGCAACCATAGGAAAAATGACAATTCTCCAAGCATAGACATCTCAAATTATTTTTGCATATTATCATAAAATTCTTTTGTCATTCTTTCAATGTTACCTCCAGATATTATGTCATCAACATATACCACAATAATCAACTAATGATCACCTCCTATTTTGATGTAGAGATTACTATCAACAAAACCTAGCTTGAAACCTTGATCTTGTAGGTACTTATCAAGTCTTGCATACCAAGCTCTCAGAGCTTGTTTCAATTCATACAATGCTTTCTTCAATCTACATACATGGCTACTATCATTTGAGATAATAAATCCCTCAAGATGCTTAATGTAGACATACTCTTGTAGATTCCCATTCAGGAAGGTAGACTTGACATCCATCTGAAACATTTTGAAATTTTTAAACATTGCATTTACAAGAAACATTCTAATAGCCTCTAGCTTTACCAATAGTGAAAAATTTAATTCAAAATCTATACCCTTAGTCTGAACATATCCTTTACATACTAACCTTGCTTTATTCCTGGTAACTTTACCATCTTCATTCAAATTATTTCTGTATACCCATTTTGTTCCTATCACATTTTGATCTTTTGGTCTAGGAACTAATTCCCAAGTATATTTCTTTTCTATCCAATTTAATTCTTCATCCATTGCCTTCACCCAATGCTCATCATGTCTAGCTTCCAAAAAATTTCTAGGTTGAATTTTGGATAATAAATAAAAATTTACTTGCTCAGATTCACTTACCATCATCCTTCTAGTGTGAATTCCTTCATTTATGTTCTCAATGATGTCACTCTTATTATGATTTCTCTAAACATATTTGGATGGGGTCTTGGTGTCCTTTTAATTCTCCTTTTAATCTTCATTTGACTCTTCAAAACCTTCTTCTTTAATGATTTCAGGAGTGTCCACTGAATCACTGGCTCTTTGTGCTACATCTTCATCTATCCTGACACTTGCACTTTTATAAATCTTTTTGGTTATTTTGTTATAACATTTATAAGATTTACGTTTGCTAGAATATCCAAGAAATATACCTTTATCTATTTTAGATTCAAACTTACCCAATTTTTAATTGATTCTCTTTATGAAGCATCTGTTGCCAAAAAATTTGAAGTAATCAATTCTAGCCAATTTGTCTTTCCATAGCTCATAGGGAGTCTTATCACTATTGACTCTCAACAACAATCTATTCTGAATATGCACTAGTATACCAACTGCCTCTATCCAATATTTATTTGGTATCTTAGATTCATTTAACATTGTCCTCACCATCTCTTGAATTATTCTATTTTTCCACTAAATTAATCCATTTTGTTGTGGATTTTTGGCTATTAAATAATGTCTTTTTATCCCATGGTATTCATAATACTCAATAAACTCAGATGACATGAATTCTCCTCCTTAATCTGATCTTAGACACTTAATCTTCAAATCCATTTCATTCTCAACAAAAGTCTTGAATGCTTTAAAGTGGTTAAAAGCTTCTAATTTTTTATTCAAAAAAATCACCCAAGTCATACATGTAAAATCATCAATAAGTAACATGAAATATTTCTCACCTTAAGTACTTTGAGTTCTCATAAGTCCACATAAATCAGTGTGAACAAGCTCTAACATCTGAGTGGTTGAGTATTCTTTTTTTTTTTAACCATCTTCTGACCTACTTCCCATGTTGACATGGTTCACAAAGCATGTTAGAGGGATTTTTAATCTTTGGAATATCTCTAACTACTTGCTTCTTTCTAATTTTGACAATATTGTCAAAATTTATGTGTCCCATTCTCTTGTTGCCATAACCAACTTTCTTCAACTTAATTCAAATTGTTAGGACCCAGAAGCACCATTGATTACCAAGAAACTTAATATGCAGAATTAAACTAGAAGTAACAAGTAACTAGAATTCAAAAACAACACATAATATGAGAGACAATACCCAATTGTATTAATACTCTTCCAGAAGGAAATACAACAAGGAAGATTGCCACAGTCTTCTTCCTTACACACCTCTAGGGCTCCCACACCTCTAGGGTATAAATAGTAAATCTCTTCAAGAGCTCACTCTCTCTCTTACGGTCCCAACACATAACTCAAACATAGAGGTGGTGTTCACCTCCAACTAGTCAGTATCACTACTGCCAGTACCACCAGTCAGTATTACTACTGCCAGTACACAAGTGCTCCATGCACTCCATAAGTACTCAACGTACTCCAAGTAGATCTCTCCTAATCTTGCTACCTATTATGTTGCTGTCACCTTAGACCTTGCTACCCTGCAAATCAACGATCTTACTTACCCATGTAGATCTCTCTACACCCTGAAGAACCCTTGTCCTTGCCTCACCAAGTCCTTATGATTCTTCAACCAGTACCCTGGTGGATCTTCTCCCTAATCTAGCACACTTGCAGACCAACCTGATCATACACACTTGGCACCCCTATGGAACTAGGAGGAACACACCTTGCTCTCTTCCCTCTGAAGGAGTTAACCTTGCTCAACTCAAACTAGAACAAATTACAATACAGCCCATGAGTCTCGTAAATAGATCTCATGTAAACAATAATTAGACATCCAATTACAATAATTAGATCTGCAGCTCAAGACTAAAATTAGCCTCTTAACATGCAAACAACTGGTTTGTTAACAAACTATCCATAACACTCACAGGCGACCGATGTCGGTCCCTGTCTGCCTGGAGATGACTGACGTCGACCGACTCAGCCCATGAGTCTCTTAAATAGATCTCATGTAAACAATAATTAGACATCCAATTACAATAATTAGATCTGCAGCTCAAGACTAAAATTAGCCTCTTAACATGCAAACAACTGGTTTGTTAACAAACTATCCATAACACTCACAGGCGACCGATGTCGGTCCCTGTCTGCCTGGAGATGACTGACGTCGGCCGACTCCTACTGATGTTAGTTGCCTTCCTGTCTACCCTTGATCGACGTTAGTTGGCTTGATCGACACCGGTGACTGTGACACTCAGCAACCTCCTCCTTCATGTTTACATTAGTGAATCTTTTAGCTCCACACCCTAACAATCTCCCACTTGGAGATAAACAGCTGCAATATACCTGTACCTATACACCATCTAATTTATTTCCTGGCTTGTATCCCTCTTCAAGCTCAATCTTGAAGACCAACCACCACACAACCTATGGTGCAACACCTGTCATCCAAGTAACCTACCACATCTGAACCTACAAACCCATGTAGTGAATTCCTGACCCTGCATAGCATGTATACCTGCTACTGGTCCCTCTCAAATACTTGAGAACCCACTTCCCTGAATTGGCTCCTAACTCTCTGACAACTCCCACTACTGGGGAAAACTTAGGTCTATACCAGACCTCATGTGATTTCAGACACTGAACTATCTAGCCCTTGGTGTGCTCTGGTTCCTGCATATTGAACCTTACCAACACCTGATTCACATCAGCTCCCACTAGAGACAAAATCAACCGGTGATCTTCCATGTCTCTCATGCCAAAGAATTTTGCTGCTCCCAAATCCTTCATGGCAAACCACTGAACTAACCTTACCTTTAGCTTAGCAATACCTTGTATGTCTGAACCTATAACAAGCTCATCCTCCACATACAGTAACAAGATAATGTAGTGACCATCATCCACCTAGTAAGACAAACATAATGGTTACAATGACACTGACTAAAGCCCTACTTTGTCATCCACCTGTCAAACCTGTACCACTATCCTACAGCTTCCTCAAGACCATATGACCTAGCCTTCTGTCTCACGTGTCCATTCACTCTATTCTTTAACCAAGGAATCCATTCATCTCTCAGTGCTTTTATCCCAGCTGGTAACTCTACCAAATCTCTTGTTTGGTTCTACATCCTCATTCATGCCATGCTCCCACTATTTCCTAGATCCTTCTTGCTCTACAGTGAGCAACTAGTATAAAGAAGAGGAATAACAAATTTGAGGCTTACTTACACTTTCAGTCCTCCCTATGGGCGTTTGAGACTCCTTGATAGCTTGCTATCCACCCAAAATTTGTTCCAGTGACTGAACTCGATCACCACACAGTCTGCATCCAACTGATGTCGATTCCATGCGACTGTCTAGGTCACTGACGCTAGTTATCCTGCTGATGTCGGTCTCCACCTGCCTGACACCACTGACTTCTCTGGTCTGCACATGACTGACGTTGGTACCTATCTATTTGACTCTAGTTTTCCCTAATCGACGTTGGTACCTGTGTTCGCCTGTGAGTGATGACTTTTTACCTATGAGTTCTCTTTGGATCAAAACCTTATCCAAATTGCCCTGCTCAGAGTTACTCAGCCTTCTCCACTAATCTCTGTCTATCATCTCCTCCATAAACACCAAGGCTTTCTATTTCTTAAGTCTATCAAACACATCTGACTTCCTCTTAAGAACATGCATCTCCTTCTTGCTCATGTGACCAAGCCTACAAAGCCACGTCCTTGCAACAAAAGAAGAATCAGTAATACAAGCAAGTAGATAAATAGTACCTGCTTTCTTACCACCTGCTAATTCAAGTGCATCCACTGTGAGAGTTCTTGTGCATCTCTCATCACCCAACTTCCTTAAAGAAATTAGCCACACCTTTAAGACTGGGACCTGCATGACCTTCAACACCCATGTGTTGGCCGCCTGCAATTTCAGCCACACTTCCCCTTTGCCAACCATGTGACAAGGTTCACCAACCCCTCTATTTGGGGCTACATGGAAAGAGGCAATATAATCTATAAACCAAGATTCTACTTTATCCAAGGAACATCATAGAGCATCCTATGCAACAACCCCTACAACATCTGCTTCTTCAGTTCCTTCATGTTGATCTTCTACCAACCAACAATATTTCTTTACCTGCTCTTTCTTTCCATAACACCGTAATTGACCATTCATGCTTTTCAATTCCTCCATTATTAGTGTACTTTCTTCTACTATTGCTATACTCCCACTCAACCAAAAACCCCTGAGAGTGACCTGTAACCAAACACAAACCTGCTCCCTGCAACCTTAGCTCTGATACCAACTGTTAGGACTCAGAACCACCATTGATTACCAAGTAACTTAATATGCAAAATTAAACAAGAAGTAACAAGTAACTAGAATTCAGTAACAACACAGAATATGAGAGACAATACCCAATTTTATTAATACTCTTCCAGAAGGAAATACAACAAAGAAGATTGCCACAGTCTTCTTCCTTACACACCTCTAGGGCTCCCACACCTCTATGGTATAAACAATAAATCTCTTCAAGAGCTCACACTCTCTCTTATGGTCCCAACACACAACTCAAACATAGAGTTGGTATTCACCTCCAACCAATCAGTATCACTACTGCCAGTACCACCAGTCAGTATTACTACTACTAGTACACAAGTGCTCTATACACTCCACAAGTAATCAACATACTCCAAATAGATCTCTCCTGATCTTGCTACCTATTGTGTTGCTGTCACCTTAGACCTTTCTAGCTTGCAAATCACTTTTGAACTTGCACACACACATATCTGCAAATCAATGATCTTACTTACCCATGTAGATCTCTCTACACCCTGAAGAACCCTTGTCCTTGCCTCACCAAGTCCTTATGATTCTTCAACCAGTACCCCGGTGGATCTTCTCCCTGATCTAGCACACCTATAGACCAACCTGATCATACACACTCAGCACCCCTGTGGAACTAGGAAGAACACACCTTGCTCTCTTCCCTCTGAAGGAGCTAACCTTGCTCAACTCAAACTAGAACAAATTACAATACAGCCCATGAGTCTCTTAAATAGATCTCATGCAAACAATAATTAGACATCCAATTACAATAATTAGATCCACAACTCAAGACTAAAATTAGCCTCTTAACATGCAAACAACTGGTTCATTAACAAATTGTCTGTAACACTCACAGTTCTGAACCACATAGGCAACCGACGTCGGTCCCTGTCTGCCTGGAGATGACCAACGACGGTTGACTCCTGCTGATGTCGGTTGCCTTCCTGTCTACCCTTGACTAACATCGGTTGGCCTGACCGATGCCGGTGACTGTGACACTCAGCAACCTCCTCCTCCATGTTTTCATCAGTGAAACTTTTAGCTCCACGCCCTAACACAAATAACATTTTTGACCTTTGATATCTGATAACATATACAAATTTTTGCCTATCCTCTGAGTATCTACAATTAACACCTCTAAATATTTTCTCTTAATTTCACCTCCTTCTACATAAAAATTTATTGTGTGTCTCTGATCACACATTTGACTTACACTTAAAAGATTATTCTTAAGACCTTCTACATATAGAACATTTTTAGTCTTAGTTCTACCATTATCTAAACTTAGTGTACCTTTTATGGTAATTTTGATAGTAGTATTATCTCTTAATTTCACTGTTCCACCATTGATCTTATTTATAGTTATGAAATTGCTCTTGTCTCTTGTCATGTGCCTCAAACATCTGCTATCAATGAACCATGACTTTTCTTCATTTCTTGCATGCAAAGCTATCCGAACCTACATAGACTTTTCAAGTTATTTTTTCTATCATGAACCTGTCTAAACTTTCTTCTTGATGAATGGATCCTTAAAACTTTGTTCCTTCTTGATTGACTCAAACACACTTCTATAGTATCAGGCTATGTGTCTAAAGTTATTTCACTTGTAACATATTATGGCCTCTTCATCAAAGCTTGTTAGAAGAGAAAAGGAGTTGTGGCTTTTGCTTGACTCTACATGATATTCCTTCTCCTTATTTCTAAAATTATTAGCCTTTTTTTGATATTCTATTTTATTATGATCATATCTATTACAATAAAAATAGTAACCATAAAAATAGAACTTGTTTGTGTATCTTTGACTTGATTTCCTTTTGTAGCTCTATTCCTTCCTTCTTTGTTTGATATGTCCTCTATATTCTTAACTTCTTCCCTTTTTGTTTCCTCTTTTATAATAATTTCAACATAGCTCTTTTTCTTCTCAAATTTGATACCTATCTTATTTGATATTGATTTTTGAATTTTCAATATCTTATTTAGCATATTAGTTCTATTCTAATATTTTAAGTCATTAGCTACTTTATCATTGACTGCTTTATTTTCTTTCTCAAGATTTGCTTTTAAAGAGGTAATTTCAATAACATACCTTTCACATTCTTCACTTACTTTTGAAACTAAGTTGTTATATCTTCTTCAGTCTTTTTGGCTTCTTCAATGTGTTCTTGTAGATCTTCAATTATTTCCTTTGAATCCTTTTCATTTTTCTTGATCTATAGTTTCAATATTCAATTCTTCTTCTCAAGAGCTTGTAATTCTTCTAAAACATAAATGAGTTCTCCTTCTAGATTCACTTCAGCTTCGTCTTGTTCTTTTTCTTGATCATTTATACTTTTGCTTACAATGGCATCTTCAAGTATGGTCATGAATAGAATCTCTTCTTCATTTGAATCATTGACTCCACTGTCTTTGGCTGAGCTAGGATCTTTAGAGTATAAACTCTTCTTCTTGAGTCCCTTCTTGAATTTGCCTTTGAAATTCTTTTTGTATGTAGATCTTCCTTCTTCATTATCACCATTACTCTTATCTAGGCACTTAGTTATAAAATTTCCAATATTTCCATAATTAAAACATTTAAAAGGTAATTTTCCTTGATATTTACCTATGCCCTTTTTCAGCTTGTAGATAAATAGAGCTTTGTTGTCATCTTCATCATCACTAGAGCTGTCACTTGATTTTTGAATCTTAGCCTTATATTTCTTTGATGTCTTGAAAGTAGATTCCCTCTTTGAGGGTTTATCTTATTCAGTTTGCGTCTCATATGCCGTAAGAATACCATGTAGTTCATCCATCTTTATCTTGGCTAGATCCTTCATCTCCTTGATTATTGAAACCTTTACATCATATCTCATTGGTAGAGATCTCAAAACCTTTTATACCACCACTAATTCTTCTAAATTTTATCTAAGGCCTTGACTATGATTAATTATTTGATCAACCTACAAAAGATAACTCGCTATATTTTCTTCACCTTCCATTTTCAAACTCTCAAACTATCTTTTGAAAGTCTAGAGCTTAGCTTGATCAAATTTTCTATCACCTTTGTAAATATTTTCAAGATTTACCCAAGTCTCATGAGTGGATTTGCATTGCATAACTTTAACAAATTTTGATTCATATAAACCACGTAAAATAGTATTTAAAGCTTTAGCATTATTTTCACTTTCCTTCTTTTTTTCCAGAGTAGTTACAAATGTCTGTGGCTCTTTGTATTCCTCCACAAATTCTTTCCAAATGTTAAATCTAAGAGACATCAAATAAGTCCTCATCTTTATTCTCCAAAAAGCATAATTTTTTCCATCAAGCAAAGGTGCATTATTTGTATAAAAACCTTCATGTGATCTAACTATCATGTTTTCCCTATCTACCTTCAAGTTGTAAAACTTTTTTCAAAGGAACCTACTTTGATACCAATTGTTAAGCATGGGATATACTAAGAGGGGAGGGGTGAATCAGTATATCATATATCTTATAAAATTTTATTTAATCAAATTCCACTTAACCATTCATTCAACATATACAATAAAATTGAAACAATAACATGCACCACAAGAGAGAGAGAGAGAGAGAGAGAGAGAGAGAGAGAGAGAGAGAGAGAGAGAGAGAGAGAGAGAGAGAGAGAGAGAGAGAGAATAGATTTTTAAGTGAAAACCTAACATGGGAAAAAACATGGAGACCAATCTCAAGTATAATAATGATAATCAACTCAAATTAAAAAGTTTTCAATTACCAACTTGTAGGAGCACCAACCCCTTTACTAAGAACCAACGCAAAAAAATTTTATGAGCACTAACCCATAGGAGCACCAACCCCTTTCAAATATTTGTGAGCACTAACCCATAGGAGCACCAACCCCTCTTGTGTATAAAACACAACTATCTCTCAATGTTGCTTTCTCAATAAATGATAGAACTCTACAATATCTCTTTCTATTCTCTCCTCTTTTCTTATATAAAAAATTAAAAACCATGCACTCTCTTGCATATTACAAATGGCTTCTCAAGCATTTATTTATAGCTTTTCAAATGACCTTTGGCATTAACCCTTTGCAACCCTTCATTTCTCATGGAAAATGGCACCAAAATTTCATGACCCTTCGACTCCTTGCATTTGAAAAGTCACATGGTGACCCTTCATGAGCAAATGCATCATTTCCCCTTTTGTCTTCACTTGTTGACTCTTGGAATTCCTCAAGATGACTCTTCATGGGAAAATGCATCCCATTCCTCTTTTGTCTTTACCCCATGACTTTTTGACTTCTCCATGGGCCCTCTTTTGACTTTTATTTAAATAAAAATATATTTGTGAATAGTAAATAAATATCAACACATTTTAGCCAAAATATGAACATTAAAAACACCTTTAGACAATAAATGCTATGGGGCCTTTATCACTAATGCTAAAACTTTTACATCAATGACAATATTTCTAACATACACTTATGGTGGAGTCATGTAAAATCTAGGTTATGATAGAATGTCCACACAAAATCTGACTAAAAACCCCTATAGATATAGATTTTCTAAGGATTTTTATTATTATCCCTATAATAATCCATACGGAGAACATAGTCAAAATCCACAAAATCCAAATCAATTTACTGATTTGGATGATATGGTTTATGAGGACTTAGATGATTTGGCTTATGTGAGTAATCAAGGTCCACCATGTCATACCATTTCTATTCCAGGATCATAACATCTCACCATTCCCATACCAAAACCTCATCTTTTGGCTTGTGTAAGCAAGCATGCTCCACAATACCCAAAATTTGTCCTTTTAAGACCTCATCCTTTGGCTTGTATGAGTAACCATGCTCCATAATGCCCTAAACATGTCCTTCCAAGACCTTGTCCTTTGGCTTGTGTTGGCAACCAAGCTCCATAATGACCCTTCGTCATTCTAGGACCTAGTATTTTGGCTTATGTGAACAACCAAGCTCCACACCACTATATTGCTACCATTTTAAGACTTTGTAATTAGCTTATGTAAGAAATCAATCTCCATAACTCCCTATCATTATCTAATCCAAGTCTCAATAGAGCCAATCGATACCCAAACCAATCTAATCAGTACCTCAACCGAGCCAATCATTAGACAACTAAGTTATGTTCAAAATTGGTATTTTACAACTCATTGGAAACCAAATCCAAGAAAACCAATCAATCTAATATGTTTTTGTTGAACCAACCACTTGTGATAAGTCAACCTATGATGAATCACCTATTGATCCTATACCAATTATCAAGGAGTCTCACTCTAACGAGCCAATCTTTGCTGAGTCACTTCTTAATGACTATAACTACTTTTGGGTAGATCATTACCTCAACCATATGACTATTTTTCAAGATCCTCCCTTTAAGAATCTAGTATTTGAGGAGTTGTTTCTTGAAAATTTTCCCATTGTTGTGAAGTCTCACTTTGACAAACTAGTCTCTATGGAACCCACCATGCTATCATATGCCATTACTTATCCAAAACCAAACATTCACCAAGACATCATTGTAATAGAGTACCCATAAAATGAAGAATCAAAGTTAGAGTCAAGTTCTATTCTTGAACTGACATCAGATTTAGCATCAAAATCAACATCAATCTCGACATTGGATTCAGATTCCTTTAAGTCAAAATCATATTTTGAAATAGAATACATTCATGGCTATTACAACATTGGGTACACATGCCTTATAGATCAATTTGAATACATTTATGATCCTTATATGGTTTTTGAGGATGAGTGATTTAGCTTCAGCATGAGTTCTCTTGGTATCTTCTATGAGGATTGTGTTGCCAACTCCCATTCCATTACCACCAACCAACATAGCTATTTCATTGACATTTCATCTTGCATAAGTGTCGATTGGGATTGATAAAATCACACTTTATTGAAATGTATCTCTGGTGACATAGTAGTTGAAGAAGAGCAATGAGGCTAAGACAAAATTCATGCAGAAGAAGAACAATCTCCTAGTGAAACCTTTTTAGTGGTGCTAGGGGACAATCAAAGTTCAAATTTATCATCTTCTAGTGAAACCTTTTTAGAGGCACTAGAAGATAATTAAATTCAAAAGCCAATATTCATTAGTGAAACCTTCTTAGAGGTGATATAGGAAAATAAATTAAAACTTCATTTGTGAAAACCTCATTGAGGCACCAATAGTTGAGCACACAAGTTTTTCACTATTTACTGAAGATATTATTTAAGATCAAATCAAAATAGTTTCTAATCTACAACCTAACCAGATGCTAGCTACTTTCAAGATCAAACAATAGAAGAATCTAGTGGTCTTATTGAGAGAATATTTAAATTTTTTTGACCCTACCACATCCAAGGTTATGTCAAATCCAACATCAACAACATTATGTGTGACTAAAAGTCCCGATCTTCATTTATTTTTCAACCATCATACATTATATTGTTATTCACCATTCCATTTCACAATCAAACCTATCAACCATTAGTATCCCTATTTACCATTAATGACTGAACTTTACTTTGTAGAGGATATAAAGATACCTTGTCTCAACATTTGAAGGAATCAGAATCAATGATTAATGGAGATCACAACAATATTCTTTACATCCAAATCTACAACTAGTTCTTGACAGATCAGCTATTCAGATGAGGTGTGGGGTAAAAATTAACATGATTGATTATTTTATTTGTATTATTTGTTGATTAGGATATGCATATCCACATCAATAAGAATTAAAAAATCCAAAACCATATCCAGGCCAAACATATCAAAAACCAACAATCACCCAGGCCAAAAACATGTACCATACCATTTCATTTTCCATATCCAATTTCCATTATCATATATCCCATCCAATCACCCCACCACTTGGGGGAAACCCTCTTACCATTTTATGAAATATATAAAAACCCATCATTATCCTAAATATTTTTGTTTTACCATATCATTCATATCTAGACCAAATCATATTTTAAACCATCCTACCCAATCCTATTTTGATCTTAGTTCATTTGGTTCTTCTCGTACTTTTTATAAGTGGATTTTGATCAAGTTTCAATAATCAATCAAATCCATGTTTACAATGACAATATATAAAGTTAGTGTGATAGTTGATCTGGTAAGATATATTTCATTTTCCATCCTATATCAAGTTTATTTATATGGCCCTGATTATAACCACCTATGGGCAAATTAGTATCTCACCAGCCTGGATACTAATTATAACCACTTATGGGCAAATTAGTATCATTTATCTAATATATTGTATCTTAGTTACAACCACCTATCAACAAACTAGGGGAAATATTTGTTTATCATGAATTTTTACATCACCTTACCATTACTATTTTCATTTGACTGGCCATTTGCTCGATCTGAGAACTTGTTGTGACCTAGTTGGTTTTTCCTTGCCTTTTGTGTGGATGGAATTACTATGACTGGAGGTCATTTTAGGACTATGTGATCCATGCTCAATTCATGTTAAGGTCACCTCAGTCCCCATTTCTATGTGCTCTCACCATTTTTCTAGCAACCTAAGTCAACTCTCTCGCCATTTTGTGAGTAAGTATCTTGTCATTATCTAACAAGTCAATATACCTCAAAATTAAAAAAAACATTCAAATATTTCAAAAATATAAAAAAATTTGTCTTATATAAGCCTATTTTTTATCCTCAATCCACCCTACTAGGGCAAAGTCATTGTTAGGATGCTTTCTTTTGCTTTTGTTTTTAGGCTTTCTATTTGTTTATTTATTATAGGTTGTTTATCTATTTATGTGCTTTTTGTGTGTTTATTTATTTGTTTTTCCACTTGCCTATTTGTTTTATTTTAGTATTTTATCCTTGACTCAATCTATATGTGTTCATTGGGTGATTCCTTGTGCATGTTATTCTTGAGTCCATCTATATTCATACGTCAACATTGTCATCATGGTTTTTATCATTAGTGCATTGTTTTCAATTATTTATTAGATCAGGAGTCAGTGCTTATGCATACCTTAGGATAGTCTTCATGGTGTTATATCATGATGAATACCATCACATATTACAACAAAAATTATATTTAAGAAGGTTTGAAATCAATGGAGCTACAAAATTTTATCTTTGGCACCTTAGCAAATCCTTCTACCCATCTTGATCAAATCAACTGATTGACCATTATATTTGTATCATTTATAATCAAGACAAGCATCGCCTTATTATTAGGTACAATTCAATCTTTTCTATTGATCAAGCTCATTATTCTATCCATCTCTTTCATCACTTCACATCTTCATATGCCAGTTATTTATGGTTTCTCTAGTCATTAAACAATCGCATCTATGTTTGTACCCACTCATATTTAATATATGAAATAGGTTATATCCTTAAGTTATGCTTGTTAACCAGTCTTAACTGGGGAAAAAAAATCATCTTTATCTAATTTAAGTCATCTTAATGATTATAACTGCCTATGGGTATATCATTATTTTTTACTTTTGTTTCTGATTATAACTACCTTTGGGCAAATCAGTACCTTTTAAATCAATCCATGCAAGCAATTTTATCATTTGGATTAATATAAACCATGGGTTAATTGCACCTTTATTCTTATTTCTTTTCAAATAACCATCCATCCACATATGTGATGACCACTTCCCTTGAGGGGGCATCATCCTAAGCTTCCCAAAAACCATTCGGATCTTTTTCTTCAATCATCATCTTATTTTTGGCATAAAGGCCTTTAATAATTATTTGAAAATAAATTATTATACCTATGGTTTTCAAACATCTTCCCAAATAGGGTAAAACTTTAGACACCTAAAATTGGCCACCAATGACCTCCAATCAAGCTTTTGACCAATTTATAACAAAAATGCACAATTCGGCCTAAAAATACTATAATGCATTAAATGGGTTGAAATTGTTATATTCAAGTTCTAATTTTGGCCAAAATATCATTAAGTGAGGTAATGAATTTTATGAAGTAACTAACTTTGATCAGATCATTTTGAGTCAAAATGACATTTTCGCATTTAGGTACTCTGAATTGCTCTTTTTTTATCAATTTTTTTGCATGAAACACGTGCCTTTGTTATTTTACATTGGAAACATCATAAATGGGAATATGGTTCTAATTCATCTAAAATTGAATTTTAATTCCAATCTAGTCAAATTTTGAGCCAATAATAAGACATTTTGACTAATTTGATTAATTTGTGCACTAAGGGCCAAAATTCACATCAAAATTGCCTAATCATGTTTAAAGGCTAATTAATTCAAATCATGAGACTAATTAATAATTATATGGAGATTTTTTAATATTTTTTTTTATAAATTGATATTAAATAAATACATCATCAAATGGCATCATTTCTATGGGGTGGCATCCACAAGCCATAAATGCATAAAATATCAAGATTAAGCCACCCCATGCCTCATTAAGACATTCAATTCCTCTTAAATGCCCCTCTATCCCAAATATTTATGGGGGATATTTATAAATTTAATAATATAATTGGATTTATTCATGACCACACATCTTAATCTTGAGATGGATGGTCATGGTTAATCCTAAACCCTTTTGAAAATCTATAAATAGAAGATCTATGAACATGAATTTTAAGCTTGGATAGTGAAAAGTTATAATGCACAAATAATTCCAAAAGCCATTGCAATTAGTGTTATAATGCCAAATTATTGATCCAAGCCAAAGCTACAAGCCACATGGTGCTAAGAGGAGGTGGAGGATAGCCAAGCTCCATTGCAACAAACCTTTTAAAGTACAAATTTGAGAAAGCCACTTCAACAAGCTATTAGGAGCATCCAAGGATGGTGAAGGATTTATGTCTTTCCATTCTAGTTGTGTTTCTCATTTGGTTTTGTTAATATGCTCCCCCATTGAGATAGGCTTAGGGTGTTAGATTATGGTGTTATTTGTTTGGATTTGATTTCATTCACTAACACCATACTAATCTCCCCCTATTGTAATCCTATGTTCACATATAAAACTGACAATTGAGCATACCTATTGACCAAAAGGAAAGTGTTTTTCATCTCCTCCTTCATGAGATGAATCATGGTGCCAATCATGTTACTTTTTGGATTAAACACTTGATAGATCAGACTTGTTTCTTGTCACTTCACTTGCTTTGATCTCAAGTAGATCATATTTAAATAGGTATCTAATGAAAAATTATTCCTCGTGGCCTTCTACACATACCTCATATTGTTGCCCACTTTTCATCTCATGATCAACTTGCACCTTCTTTGTAGGAATAATTTCAAGAGGAGTGGTTTATTGTTCCTTGTAAGATTGAGGCTAGTAGAAGCTTGTCTTAACCTCCAAAGGTTGAGGTGAAATTTTATCTTACTCATCTATGACATTTAAAAAAAATTCATCTTGCTTACCATCACTTGAAATCATCTCTAAGGAAGTTGTAGACCACTTGAGAGACTCACACTCATTGAAAATATTTTAAAAGTATTGTCATAATTACTCATCTTCTTTTTGATCAGCATCATGAAGTGGAACAAAAAGAGAATCTCCTTCATCCTCTTCTTTAAAATCCAAAAGGACTTCATCTAAGACTTCTTCATTAACACAAGGGAAACATTTCTCATTATCAACACAATAAGAAGACTCAACAAAAGGACTCACCTAGGACCTATTGAGGGTTCTCAATTTGTATCCTAGTTTTCATAACCTAAATTTGATTCCTAAGGGCTGTAAGATATTAAATCTCCTACTTCTTGGTAATGCCAAGACTAGGCATCTTGAAATTAGGTGACTTAGCCCAATGAGGCTGCCAAGGAGCTACACTTTCCTCAAGTAAGAGTTCTAAATTTTCCTCAACCAAATGCTCATTTTTAGGTTCCCACACCATAGGTCCATCAAGTTAAAGGGTGATGGGGTGATGACAAGATGAACTAGTTGGTAGAGGTGGAACATAGGACTCAAAATCAGATTGAGAACCTATTGTAGGGGATTTTTTTGGGAGTTCTCAAGGAAGGGTAGGTAGACCTTGGGATAAAATAGATTTATTATCTTCCTTCCACTTGAAAATCACTTCATTAAAATATGATTTATCTTGATCACTCTCTTGAGGGAGGTTATATGGGGTGTGTTTATTTATAATATCTTTTTTTGGGCCTAAACCTTCCATCACACCTTGACTTAGCAATTTCATTCTTGACTCTAGCTCTTCAATTTATTTGTTTAGGCTCTCTTGGAGAAGTCTATCCTAAATTTGATAGGCATCATCATGAGGATAAGGAGTAAAATATGGATGATATGGACACAAGATGTCTCTTAAGGAAGTGTGGGAGGGACTTGCATAGGATTAAGCTCTTTCTCAACTTCACACTTTTATCAAGTATTCTATCCTCTTTCTTTCCCCATGATTCCACTATCTTATTCTAGCTTAAGATATTGGGATTAGGAGTATCTTATTGAGATGGTGATAAAATAGGAGAGGGAAATGAGGGCTTATAATTTTTACTTATTTTGATGTTGATATGGACTATTGTATCTGTCTATTAGCCAACTCAATCTGCCTATCAAGATTTTCTTCAAAAACCAAGTTTGTCTTTTCAACTCTCCCTTCTAGTTGATTGGAAAAAGGATGACTTTGATAAGCTTAATTGAGCTTATGAGTAGGAGTCATGTATGAGTAATATAAATCTTAGGGAAGTGGATATGAAGGTTTATAGGTTTGGTGAGGTTACTTCTCATGAATTTTTAGTCTATCTTCTAAGGATGAAACTAGGCCACTCACATATAACATCTCACTTGTGAGCCTTTGATAATTGACTCTCTCCATAGGTGCCCAATCTTACTTAACTAGCTCTAATTCATCTATCACCTTATGAATGAGATGACTAGGAACCTCTTGACCATGTCCCATTTGTGTGTCAAGATCTAAAATATACTTCTCATAGCTTGAAAGAGTTTGCTTGAAGGTTGAAATGGATTGACTTGAGAAGTGACTAGGTTGACTAGGAGTAAGATATAGAGGAGGCTGATTATAGGGCTGATAAAAATCATTAAAATGATAATAATGGTCATATTAGAGTTGGTGATAATCATATTTTAATTGGAATGGATCATAACAAGGATCATATGGGATGCTATAAGCTTGATAAACCTCACCAACTTGTGTAAAATAATACTCAACACCAAAGTCAGCCATGGAACTTCATTAGGAAGAAAGAACACAAGGAATGATTATAAAAAAAAATTGAAAGGAATACATAGGCTACTTGAGTAGTTGATGTAACTTTAGAGTCACCATTGATGCTTAGATAGATGCCTCTAAAGCCTTATGTGTTGAAAGACAACACCAAAAATCTTTTAACTTCTTAGACTAAGAATCCCACCAAGCATGCCAAAAAATATTTTCACATGAATTTTATCCCTTTGAGGATATGTCTCAGCTCTCCTCATCCAAGTGGCACAATTAAAACACCTATAGGCTATGGGTAACCTAAGGATCAGGTGAATCTCTAGATAGGGATAGCTCTTTTAATGTACTTCTTGTAGACCACTACTAAACCTATGCTTATGAGGAAAAATGACAAAGAAAAATGAAATAAAAATATCTTAAATGATGTGATACACAAAATTATTTGATGATTACTAACCATTTGAATGTTACACATGAGAACAAGGGACTAACCAAACATACACTTCTCCAATTTAAATCTTCTCACATCAGTATTTCATTATGAGCTTTATGGTAAATTCTTAGGCTAGGATGACTAGATAAGAGGTCTAGAATGACACTATTGAATAAGATAACTCAATAAACCTTGAAATTTCCTAGAACACTTCACATGACTTGCAAGAAGAAGCTGCAAATAGGTGAGAGAATGAGACAACATGCAAAGGAAATCATAGTTATCACTAAGTAAGATCAATCATCCAAGTAAAACACATTATTAATAGTCATGGAAGAGTAAAAATAAGTATTATTATTGATAAAATGGTATGAAAATGATCAAGGATTTGCAATACTTAGGTGGAGCATAAGTTACAAAGGCCAAAATGGCTAGTTCTTATAGAACTTAAGAGAGAGAGGAGAAGAAAGAAGTCCAAAGGTCATAAGGACACTTGTAAAGTTGATAAAAGGAGTTAAATATACATGATAATAATATTTTAAATCAACCATGCAAGGTTAGAAGGCACAAGAGTCACCCCAAGTCATGAAACTCTTGAAATGTGGCGTAGAAGTTCTCATTCTAGCTTAGAGGACTACCTTCATGATTTAGCCCTATTTAAACATCCCAAAACTAATTATGGATAGGTATAATGGTTTCATACATGCTTATCCATGCATTGGTTATTGTTCTAATCATCTGGAGTCTTCCTAAAATGAGCTATCACCATATGCAGTCTAAGAAACTCCTCTTTCCCACACCTTGCACACTTGGTCTCAAATTTGGATTTATTTTTCCATTAAAATACATAAAAATTAGTGGATGAAACTTTTAGATACCCTTCATGTCCCTATATGCATTATACATACATTAAAAAGACTCCCACTTAAATTTTTCACCCTTCTCACCTTCATGTTCACTATGCCAGTTTTGACTAGTTTAGATGAGAGCTATTGATTAAACACTTATGAGTTTTTATGGAACATGAAATGGAAATTTTAAGTTATAATAATTCTATATATTCATCACAAACTTGGTTTCATCTATTGAAACCTCCTAGAACCTACAAAACACACAAAAAAGTTCAAGAAAATCCTATTTTATGCTCCATCTATATAATTATATATAAATAATATTGATGAGGAGTATATTAAGAGATTATAATACATCATAAATTCATCATCCTAGGATAAATATGACATTTTGGTGTACTAACCTCTCCATTTTCTCAAACTAGTCATTATCCAAGGGTTTGCAAGGGATTTAGGCCATTTCCACTCTTAAGATTTGTTCATAAGAATAAGATGTTTTAATTTCAAAAAAAATCCACAATAATGATCTTTATGACCCTTTATAACACCTATAAAACTTTTGGATCTCCATGCAAGGCATCAAAAGAGATATGAGCTTCTAAACCTCTCGTATCAAGCTTGATTCTCCACTTTGAATATGTCTAAGTTGTCTTTGAGCCAAAATATGACCTATTTATGCTTCCTATACATTATAATAGATTATGAACATCAAAATTCACCCTAAAAACATGTTACAACTATTTATAAATATTATCTCATGATATAAATGAAAGTGGTTCTCCATTTGGCTTTAGGCCTAACCATGCCTAATAGGCCTGACTGTAACCCTTATGTTCTAGGACATCTAATTGGGATTATTTGCATTAAATAATATTTAAAACATCTGAATTAATCCCATAAACATGTTTTAATATGGTAGGAATCTCACTTACATCTAGAAATGAAAATGACCTTTCATTTGGGAACTTTGCCAAAGCCTTGCCCAACTATACTTGACTACAACCTTAAGGTTTAGAGCACCCTATTTAGTTTAATCCTTATGTAATTGGTTATTAATTTTATATTAGGTATCATAAAACTTTTAAAACCTCCTTGAAAGTTTAAAATATCTCTTGGCTCATCCCTCTTTCTTCTTTCTCAAACTTGCCAGTTTATGCGTAAGGGAAAGTACCCTTTGTCTAAGAAAAAATAGAGGGTAATTGCCATATTTCATCATAAAAAATGAAATTTAGATGAGTTAATAAAATTTTAAGGGATATTTTCACAAAACTTTATCCCCTATTCATCCTATATGACCTTCCAAAAGCACAAAAACCAAAATAGATAGCGCTGCCAGCAAACAACCCCCAGATCCGTCACCTCCACCACCCAAAACATCCACAATGCCCAAACTTATAAATGAAGATGCATGACCTTGTATTTATAGCCTAAGGATTTAGCTCTCACCCAAGGTGAGTTAGGGTTGACTTAAGACTTGGAATTGGTTCATGCCTAACCTAGGTGATTCAATTATAACCCCAATAGAGTTAATAGTTCTCAAGTAATCATGATTTGTAATTACTAGGCATGGCTCTCCAACATATATATTTTAGGATATTTTCAAAGAGCTTGACAACTCATAAAGGCAATGATGAAAGGCTAAAATATTTTTAAATTTTTGAATTTCCTTATTTATTTATTATTCATTAATTATAAATGTATAATTAAATTAGGAATTTAATTTGGTTTAGCTTGTTAATTAATTTTGATTAGTCATTTAGCTCTTTTAATATTTGATTTAAGTGTGCAAGTGCCCCACTTAAGAGGTCCATAGGCCAAATTGATTGTTATTATGTCACAAGGTGATTAGGGATGAATCCATGAGAGGTTTTTGTTACATATAGTAGGATACCCTAATTAGGGATGAATCAATGTGATTATAATATTTGATTAATTATGCATAATAAAATTTGGGATGTTAAATGATTCTTGGCTTAATTTGCAATGGTTGGTAGGAATTGGTCTGAAGTCTGATAAAAATGTAGTTATGGCTAGTTTTAGTTGTATATAGGACATATTCTTGCATTTATACCTGATGGTATATAAATTGATCAATGAGACCCTAATTTAATGTCTATTTCAAGTAATTAAATATTCCATCACCACCATTAGGGACTATTGGCTTTATAGAGAGGACACCATGATCCAGATTGTGGGTTTTCTCAAAGATCCCCTCCACCTACCATATTTCATCCTAGACTATCTAGTAGAGTAGGAAATCATCTACTAGCTAATATAAGGCATATTTTAATATTTTATACAATGCCAACATGAGATGTACCCACCACTCTTTATCAAAATTAGGTACTAGGACTACAAGGCCTTCCCTCTAATCTAGAAGATGGTAGTTAAGTAGGACTCCTTATCCTTAACAAGAGACAAGATCTAGTATTGGGACCCTATGGAGATAATCAAAACTCACCTTATATGGTATTCATATCACCTTAATATCAAATAGATAATCAATAAGAGTATGATGATAAGATCTACTTGATTTCTATCAATGATGAGGAAGCATTATCCTAGATTATAATAAAGAAGAAGAAGAAGAAAGGGAAGAAGTTTTAGGTGGGACCCTATGTACCCCTCCAATTCTTGATTGATCTATAGAGGACCCAACTCTGAATCCTCTTTCTATCTCTTGGAGTATATTATAGGGTATCCCACCACCTTTTCCTCCTCATTCCCTAGTTTCAACTCCACCTCCTCTAGTGACTCCTGATCTTTATGCCCCATCTCCTCCTTTGCCTCCTCAAATTGATCTTCCTACCCTAACTCCATCTCTACCTCCTTTGGTAGCTCCATTAGTTTGACCATGATAGAGCTAGACCCATGATACCTGATGGAAGGTGACCCAAGCAAAACTAGCTCAACCACCATCACCTTAATCCTAGGCTGCACAAAACTTGAGGACTGATATGGCTGATAGTCTGAGGGTGATCCCAAAGTGAGGATTTAAATATGCACCAAAATATGTTCCCCCTCTCACACCTATAATTTATTCCATTTCCCTTATACCCCTCACTCCCACTACTTTATAACTCTCAATCCTAGCACCCAATAGTTATGCTCCACTTCTACAAGCCCCCAAAGTGGTGCATCCTCTTTTCCCCATTATAACACTCCATAATTTACAAAACTAACTTTAGCCTCAGTCCTCTTGAGCATGCTTACCTCTTTAGTTCCCTCCACTCCATCCATTTCATAACCCATAAACCTCTTAGTGCCTTCTTTAGGTGTGCATTTATCAGTGAGCATATGACTATTGGGTGCATACCTCTAGTGGTAGAAAATCTCTTGGTGCCCACTCTAGTTATCCTAATACTTCCCTTAGTAACTATAATTCCTCCACCATCATCCCCTATGATTCTTACTAACCTGACTAATCCTTCCATTATAACATCTAAAGCTGACCCAAGTAAGAGACTAAAGAATAAGAAGGAAAATCACATTATAGATCTAGCTTGAAGGTCTTATGATCTAATCTAACATCCTTTAAAAGCCTCAATAGTTACTTTGGCTCCATCCACAACACATTAGTGCCTTACTTCCTGCCCCTATTTCCATTACCCAAGATGTCAGGGATTAGCCTTTGACCAACCCATCTACTTCCTAAAATTTAATGACCATTTCTCAAAGGTAATTCCCCCTCAGGAAAAATAAACATACGAGTAGTGGTGGGCACAAATTTTCCCTTGGCCTCCCCTTTTGTTCTTGTTCCTTTCACTCCCATGCCTCCTTTGCCTCCACTATTTCCTTCATTCACCCCATCCAGTTCCTTCATCCTCCCTCCACATCATCCTCCTCCTTTCACCATCATTTTAGCTACCCATCCTACACCTCATACAAGTTGGGATATTGTATAAAGGTTACAAGTGCTAGAGATATATGCCCAAGACAACCTAGCCATATAATGGATATTTGATCAAAATTTAGGGAGCATGAAAAGGATACTGATGTAGAGGTTTGTCAAGAAGGGGAACCTGATGGTTACCAAACCCATTAGGATCTATTCTCCCTCACCAAAGTGAAGAATTCCATTGGGGAAGAAAAGATGGTAAAAGACCCACTCTTTGTTATCTGAGTAACTCTTGATATGTTTGATAAAATCCCAAAAAACATGTAAAGCCATGTTCAAACCTTAAAAGTCAAAGTGAAAAGCACTTTTCATATTGGACTGATTAGGTAGGTCAATGATGCCCTCTTACTACTCTTCTTAGTTCTTATGAAAGTAGTGGAGACTTTAGCTGAGACCAATGTGCTTAGCGAGGGGACCCATGCTTACTTAGAGAGGATTTTTGAGATAAATGGGAAGTGCCAAAAGATGGAAGTGGTAATAAATAAAGGCATGTTCTCAAAAGTGAAGATAATTCCATGATTAGATTTGGGGTTGTATTATATGTACATTGGGAATATAAAGGATGAAATGGAGGAGTGATTGGTTGTGCCTCACACTAAAAATGGACCCTTAGAAGAGGGCAAGAAGATATTAACCTTCTTCAAGGAGGGTAATATCTCTATGTTATTCCACCTAGATGGCACCCTGTTAGACCTAGGGGAATTCAAATTCCACAAAGGTCAATTTGACTAGGTCATGAGGGAAAAGGTCACCAAAGCAAACCAATAAGGGGAATAGGTGGTGCTAGATTTATCAATGCAATCCAAAATAAGCATAAACCAAGTCTCTTGGGTCCAGGTGTCAATAGAATCACCCTTCCAACTCTTCAAGAGCTGATGAATCAAGATGAGGTAATATTTAGGGAGCCCCCAAAGAACCTTGCAAAGATGGATAAGGATTTTGACCTTTTGGAAGCCATGTTAGAAGTTATGGATGCCAAATCAAAGTAGTTAATATCCAGACCTTTACATTTACCTTCATGCATCAACTAGGTGGTCCCTGTAGTTATTTTACAAGTTTTTATGGATTTATTTATTTTGAATTTTGAGTTATGATTATAATAATATTGAGTGGCCATCATGGCCTAGGATGGGATCCTCATGATATTTGGAGGTGAGCCCCATCCTTATCTATATAAGGAAAAACCATATTATAATATAGGGTCGACTAAAATTACTTGAAAGTGATGTCAAATTATAGCCAAGATTTCACCTACTTTTTCCTTCATCTCTCTAGACTGTAAAGTTGGCCTAATTCAGTTATTGTAACAATACATACTTATTTTAATTAATATAATTCCTATTTCCTAAAAAAGGGTTTAGTCTATGTCTTAATTCTCTTTATCTCCATTTTTTAATGATTGTGAATGCTAGGTTAATTAGATTAATACTTTATTATTTTATGCATGATATGGTTATGATGTGATTAACTATTATAATCATTGTGTGAGTTATCTCATTTACCTCTTATAATAATTTTAATTTGTGTGTTAATATACAAATTATCATATGCTTTTTTATATGTACTCTATTATAAAATCCTAGTATTCATCTTTAGTGAGAGCTCATATTGAAGGCATATTACCAATTCCCTCATACTCTTCCCATTGTATGTTCATGGAGGTAGAAATTTAGTGAAACTCAGTCTATGGTGGTATAACTATGGCAAAGTCATTTGGTTTGATGATCAACATATTGAGTTCATTCCATACCTAAAGGCTTCCTTTTATAACTTACTCTTCCATCTCTTTCATGTTTTTCATTTCAAATTGAACTACCATTTCCCCTTGTGTTTAGAAATATAAAGGATAATACTTAAATTATCATAATAATCTTTGACCTATGTGTATAAACTTTAGATTGAACTTTCAGTGGCAATAACACATCTCTTAAAGACTATTCATGTAGACTTCATTTGTGAATTCAAATACCTACATACATGCCTTAGATTGATACTATAAGCATCCTAAAATGGAGTATGATAGTCCATATTTGTCCCTACCTTCCATTTTAGGGAATTCTTGATCTCATAGACATTTCATGAACAAAAGAATTTGGAGGGAACAACATCTGGTGCTATAAAGATGGTTTATAATAGGAATAATTCATGCCTGTCATTAATTTTGTGTTATACGTATGTTGATATTGTATTATTGATAATAAAATGCTGACCATAGTTTAATTATGAAGTATCTTGGAGACTAGTTCGCCTGTTACTAGGGCTAGGTTATGTTGAGGCTGATTTGTAATTTCCCCCTAATTTTCCACATAAAACCTAAGCTTAACTAAAATATACCTACCATGATTCCCATCAGTTCATCCCTATAACCTATCCTAAATTTTTATCCCAAGACATCTTGGTTAATAATCTCTATCATTAACATCTAGAGAGTAATCCATGATTTACTTAGGAACCTTGAGTGGTATCTTCCTCCTTTCACCTTGAGTGGGATGAACTATGGAATAACACATAAATTTTGACAAAACAACCCTAGGGATTCTAAATGTATAACATTAGTATGTGGAATGTGGGATTTTCCACTTTAACCTAATGGAAACTACATTTTATTGGTTCCTTAACCTCCTTGAAGACTTTATCTTTAGTTGGTACCATTTCAACACTACTTTCCTCACCCAATTTGGACAAGTGATAGACCCTAGTGTCCTATATCAATAGTTTTATTTTATCAAAATGAAGCCTAATGATCCCATTAGGAACATTAATGATAGGTTTTAAAATATGTATATCTAAGTCACTGTGATTTATCAACCTAACCCTTAGTTAGCACTTGAAATATATAAGAATACACTAGACCCTTGGACATCCATGTTCCTATGGAGGGATGAAGCCATAGTATACCTATCCTCAACTTATGAAAGATACATCAAGGTGGATGGGAAACCAAACCCTAAGGTTAGATGATGACCCCTACTCCTAATGTGCTACCATAGATGCTTGCATTGAACTTCTTTCATAATGTTAATAAGAATGCCCCATTGTTTTAGTGATTCCCTGTAACAAAAAAATCCCATTGGGTCATCCCACTTCACACCAAAAACTATTTTTCCTAAACCCATGGATCCATAAATTCATCCTTCAAAATCAACACCAAGTAACATTGGATGTAATTAATAATACCCAAACCACACCTCTGGAGTCCATAAAGTCTAAGTTAAATGCCATTTAACAGATGGTAAAAAAAAATAGTAATAACTTCCTATGGATATAGAGATAGTTGAGTAAATATAATGTAATAATTTCCATTAAAAACTTTACATATCAAATACTTAATAAGAATTATAACCATCCTCACAATCTGCTGGAACATTCACCCAATAGGTTGCCTAAAATTAATATCTTTGAGATAGCCTTGCCTAACTAGTGTTGAGTGCATAACATAATAACACATGGAGAAATGGACTACATGGAGTTTGATTATGCTTTTGAGATCTTCCAAAAGGAAATGGAATAATATGAAGTGGTCCCCAATCATTCTGAATCCTTGAACTTTGGTAAAGCTCCTATTACTACTATGGTGTTATAGATCTTGGATTTCCCTAGATAGGAAGAAAATGAGGCAGAGGGGGGTATAGTGAGGTGAATTTTTTTTAGCAATTCCAAAGGAAAAACTAGGACCTCATCAATAGGAAATAACAACAGCCGCTTACTACCTCAACACCCCCTAATAATGGTGTAACCCCACCAAATAAAAATGTTAAGAATGATCCCCCACCTCATAAACCCCAAGAACCTAAGGAACCTATAAAACCACACTAGTCTAAAGTAAATGAGGTTGTAACATAGTGAAATATTTAAAAAATATCAAGGAAAACATTACCCTTCATAAGCTTTCTAAAATCATAGATCAACAAGATCTCTTTCTTGAGTCTTTGACTCAAAAGTCAACCCCACAGGCCCAACCAAAACTAAGAGCATCACACATGAATGTTCTCATTCTTAAAAATAAAATGGAGGTATCCCATTTACTCTTAACCATCTAGTTGTTTTTAAATAACTTACACAACTGATTAATATATTCAAGAGCCTTGGCTAATGTAATGTTAGAAGGCATATATGACAAACTTAGATTGGTGCCCATAAAATTAGACAAGGCAATGGTCCAACTAGATAAATTAGAAGTAAAAATGATAGCTAGATTGCTAAATGTTCACATCCAATTGGAATCTGAGACCATGATTCAACACTTCATATTCATTCAAGTGGTGGATATCCCTAAAACCTACAACATGTTCCTCAATAGAGATTAGTCCAAAACCTTGAATGGGCAGATGGCCATAGATTTTTCCCATATGTTGTTGTCATGGAGAGGAGTATCCAACCAAATACTTGTATAAAGAGAACCCTACATGAAACCTACAAATACATTAATGAGAAGATAAACCTAGTTTCCTTAGACCTAGGCATCTACACATTAAGCACATAGCCTCCCAAAGATCAAAATAATCATAACCTAGGTATGCTTGGCATATGATCTCTTTATGTAGATGAAGCTCATTCAAAATAAGGTAGTGGGGTTGGTGTTCTAGCTTATGTATCCCCTAGGGAGAAAACATTTATCATCATATAAGTTTTAGTTCTCTTGCATGAATAACCTAGTTGAGTATGAATCTCTAATCCTAGGATTGCAATTTGTATTAAAACATATGGAAAATAAAGTAAGAGTAATCAATAAATCTAATATAGTGGTCAACCAAATCAAGACTAAATTTAAATATAAGATACCATACCTATGAAGGAATAAGCATAGATCTTCATACCTAATAGAGATGTTTAACACATTTAAAATCATTTTCTAGGAAGAAAACAAATAATATACTCACTAGCATCTGTGATAATAAACCTAACTCCCTTGGATGACACTGAGCTACAATTGTTCTCTTTAGAACTTGTCTCATGTCCCTTTATCCTAGACAACATGATAAACTTCTAGGTCTTTGAGGATGACCTCCAGATCATCCAATTCCTTAGTAATGAGGGAATATTTGAGGCCCAAGTTATAGATGATAAAGATATGGACAACCCTGAGAATGAGCTAGATAAGGATGGGATCCTTAATATTCATGGGAATTATATCTTGAAGGGGAAGATCTCATTGGAAATAGCATTAAATGCATTATACTCCACTTTTTAGGGAAAAAACCCAAGTTCACAGACCAAAAGTGCTAACTCTTCAACCTAGGTATTATACAAAACCCTAGATGATTAATGTGGGTCCTAATTAGCTGGACCATAGATTAGAGTAGTTACGATGATTATTGTTGAGATATAAGGATGTGATTACCTGGGCCTATGAAACCTTAAGGTCTTTGGATAGAGAGTAATCACTCATATTATCCCCCTAAAATCCAACCACAAATCCTTTAGTAATCACTCATAGAGGCTAGTAAACCTGATCTTAGAGCCCTTAATACACAAGCAAGTTCATAAGTTTCTCTCAGTAGGAATAATTTTCTTGGTTTGCCATTGCACCTAGGTGGCCAACCTAGTCCTGATGAAAAAGAAGAATGGATAAATACACTTATGTGTGGATTTCCAAAACTCGAACTCAACGTTGGATAAAGATAATTACCCATTGCCCTCCCTAGACAAGGTGATCCAAATGGTGAGCGAGTCTCAAATGATGTCTTTTTTGGATGGATTCTTAGGATACAACTAGGTCTTGGTCAACCTTGAAGACAAAACTAATACTATTTTCACCACCAAGTGGGGCACATTTATTTATAAATGAATTTTATTGAGGTTGATTAACACTAGTACCACTTTCCAAAGGGTAATGGAGTTCAATTTTAAAGGCCTGATAGGTAAATGCATAATAATCTATATGTATGATCTAACTAAGTTTTCAAAATATAGGTCAGATCATATGTGTCATTTGGAAAGGGTATTTTAAATATTAATAAGGTATGACATTTAATTAAATCCAAATAAAAACATGTTTGGTGTCACTCAAGGTAGAATTATCAATCACATTATCACAAAATAAGGTATTTCTATTGATCCCAAAAGGGTAAATGTAATTTCTAAACTACCTGTGACTAATAGTAATAAATAACTAAAGTCTTTCTTTAGGAAAATCAACTTTGTGTGTAAATTTTTTTCTAGATTTGATGAAATAGTGAAGCCCTTAAATGCAATGTTAAAACAAGATACAAAAGTGGAATGACATGTAGAATCAAATAATGCTTTCTAAGATATCAAATAAATAATTATACAAGCCCTAGTCCTCATCAACCTAGACTATAATAAATATTTCTATATCTATCCATTTTCTAAAAAGTACACCAATGCCACTTGCCTCACCCAAAGATTATAAGGAGAAGAGAATCTCATGAATTTTATGAGCACTAACCTTGAGGATATCAAGATCAGATATTATACTCTAGATAAACATGCCTACACCCTGGTAATGATGTAGAAATTTAGACATTACATCCTTTAGAACAAAGTACAAACTATACTCCCAAACCCGACTATGAAACATATGCCGAGGTAGAATGAGCTAGACAAAAAAAGAGGTAGATGGATGTAAAAATTAGAAGAGTAAAACCTAGAAATCAAGATGATGAAACTAGTTAGAGGATAAGGCCTCACTTGATTAATAATGGAGATAAGCCCAAGTATTAAATTACACTAAGTAGACCAAAATAGGTTACTACAATTAGAATGGTATGCCTCGATCATGCACTTTTTTCTCTATGTAAATGTATCTTCAAGACTCAACCATACACGGAGGAGGGCCATCTATTTGAAGGCTATATAATATATGCTAAATAAGGGAGTTATCTTTAGAAGGAACCATGATTTATTTTACCTCTGGTACATATCACAAGAAGAGGCCAAAGAGATAATGGCAAGTTTCCATGAAAAATTGGGAGCTTTCCATCCTATAAAAATTGCCATGGCCCACAAAGTTCTTATGAAAGCTACTACTAGCCCACACTATTTAAACATATTCATGCTTATGTCCACTTCTACCATCAGTTCTAGACTTTTACTAAAATAAAAACACATACAATATTTCCAATACAAACCAATGGGGGATAGCTTTCATGGATTCTACACCATTTGCAAAATGGGGCTAGATTTTGTGAGGGTCATCAATCTCAATGTATTAATTAGCCATAAGTTCATTCTTATGGGCACATACTATTGCAAGACGTGGTCTAAGGTAGTCAAAACCAAAAGAAGCACCTTGGTGAAGTAATCAAGTTCCTTGAGAACACCATAATGACCCATTTTGGTATCCCCATTTCTTTAGTATTTGATAATGGTTCTACCTTTCAATCAACAAAATTCATCGAATGGGTCTATGATAATGGCATCACACTGAAGTTCTCATCCAATCACTACCCACAAGGGAATGGATTAGAAGAGTCCACTAATAATAATTTGATTGATGCCATCAATAAAATAACTGGAGAAAATCCTTGGGAATGTCACTCATTGATAAATTTCACAATATGGGTAGACCACACCAGGTATAAATACGTCTTCAAAATCTCTCCATTTCTTCTAGTTTATGGATTAGATCCAATAATGCTGGTCATGCTTAGGTTGTTGACATATAATTTCATGTAAAAATTCATGGAATTGGATGATAAGATGAATTATAGACTCCTCTACCTATTTTAGTTAGAGAAAGCCCAAGATGAAGCTATGTTAAGCTTTAGCAAACACCAAGATACAATCAAAAGGTGGTTCGATAAGAGGGAAAAGATCAAGACCTTTAGAATATTTGACTTGGTTCTAATGTGGGATAAGTCTCATGAAAATAAAGGCCAACATTATAAATGTGATCCCTTCTATATTGGCCCATACTAAATAGCCAAAGTTCTAGGCCAAAACACCTTCTATCTCAAAAATATTAAGGGAAATGAGCTAACACTTCTAGTAAATGGGCAGCTCCTAAAACTATTATTTGCTCTAAATTATTCTATTCAGTAAATGCCCATAAGACTCAACATTCCCTAAAAGGGAAGGTGGGGACAACTATAGACTTTCATCCTCTATTTTAAGACTGATATGAGACTATAGGTATTTGACTTCATAAATGAAGTCTACATTAATAGCTTCCAAGAGATGCACTATTACCACCAAAATTTCAATCTAAAGTTCATACACATAGGTCAAATATTTTAATGATAATTTGAGTATTATGCTTTCTATTTATAAACACAAGCAGAAAGGGTAGTTCAGTTTCAAATAAAAAACACAGAAGAAAAGGAAGAGTAAGGAATACAAGGGAGCCTCTAGATTTAGAATGAACTCAATGCATTAATCATTGAACCAAGTGACTTTGCCATTGTTATACCACTTGTAGATTGAGTTTCACTAAATTTATACCTCCAAGAACATATATTAGTAAGAGTTTGAGGGAATAGGTAGTATGCCTTAAATATGAGCTCTCACTAAAGATGAGTACTATGAGTTTATAATAGAGTACACATAAACACCATATGATAATTTGTAGATTAACACACAAATTAACAATACTACAAGAGGGGAAAAAGATAACTCATATAGTGATTATAACAGCTAAGCACATCATAACCATAAAAATCATAAAACAATAAAGTATTAATCCAATTAACTTAGCATTGATAATCATTATAAAATGGAGATGAAGGACAATTAAGACATAGAACAAACCCTTTTATATAAAAGAGGAATTATATTCATTAAAATAAGTATTTATTGTTATAATAATTGATTTGGGCCAACTTTATAGTCTAGAGAGATGAAGGGAAAAGCAAGTGAAATCCTAGCTATAATCTGACAACACTTTTGAGAAATTTTAGTCAAACCTATTTTAAAATATGGTTTTTATTTATATAAATAAGGATGGGGCTCACCTCCAATTAACATGAAGATATCATCCTAGGCCATGATGCCCACTCAAGATAGTTATAAATGTAATTCAAAATTTAAAACAAAAAATCCTTAAAAACTCATAAAAGATCAAAAAGGACCAACTATTGATGCACAAAGGTGGATCTAAAGGTCTGGATCCTAACTACTTTGATTTGGCATTCTTAGCTTCTAATGAAGTCACCATGAGGTCAAACTAATTATCCAACCTAGAAAGGTTCATTAGGGGCTCCTTGAAGATTACCTTAGCTTGAGTCTCCAGTATCTAAAAAACTTAAAATGGTGCTTCCATTGACACCTAGACCTTAGAGATTTAGTTGATGTTTGTTGTGGACTATGTTCATAGATATATCATATCCTAGTCTCCTTCTTGGTTTTCTCTAGTAACCTTTTCCCTCATGACCTGGTTAAATTAACCTAGGTGGAATTTAAATTCCCCTTGGTCCAGTAAGGTGTTGTTTGGGTAGAATAACATAGAGGTATTGACCTCCTTGAAGTAGGTCAATTTATTATTCTTATCTTCTTCCAAAGGTCTAGTTGTAGTGCAAGTCATAATAAACCCCTCCTATATTACAACCCTCATGTTCTGGGAATACATTTGATACAACCCCAAATTTTATGTTAGCATTACTTCCAACTCTGGGAACATGCATTTGTTGATTACCACTTGCATTTTTTAGCAATTCATATCTTTCTTGACAATCCTCTCCAAGTAAGCCAAGGTATTTTGGATAAGAACATTGGTCTCAATTAGATTCTCCACTACTTTCCCAAGAACTAATAATAGTAATAAGAGGGTATCCTTGACCTGCCCAATCAATTTAATGGGAAAATTTCTCTTCACTTGGGCTTCTAAGGTTTGAACCTAGATTTGTATGTCTTCAAGGAGATTCTTGGACATATCATGAGTTGCCCAAAGAGAAAAGAGTGGGTCTTCAGCCATCATTTATTCCCCAATGAAATTCCTCACCTTGGTGAGGGAGAAAATATCTTGATGGGTCTACCAAACCACCAGGTTCCCCTCTTAGACAAACCTCTATGCCAGTGTCCTCTTCATACTCCCTGAAGCTTGGTTGAAGCTCCATTATAATTCCAAGTCACCCTAGGTAGTCATATCTAGTGCATGTAACCTTGGGACCATTCCTTAGGTTGTGAGAGGGATGGGTGAAATGGTGGTGAAAGGGGGAGGATAAGGTGTAGGGGAGATGGAGGAATTGGATGAGGTTAATGAGAAAAATATTCAAGGTAGAGGGGGCATGGGGAGAAAATAAAGGAAGAATAAAAGGGAAGGCCCAAAGGAACATTTTGTATCTCTACTAATCTTAAGTTAATTTCACCTAAGGGGAAATTACCCTCAAGAAAGGGTCAATAAATATAAGGGAGGAGATGGGTTGGTCAAAGGCCAATCCTATGGTGCCTTAAGTAATGGAAAGAGGTGGTTGGGGAGAAAGATGTTGAAGTACTATGATTGGGTCTAAAGGAATTATTGAGGTCTAAAAATAATGTTGGACTGGATTATAAGGCCTTATAACATGAGTTTAATCCTAATTCTTCTTCAGTCTCTTACCTAGATAGGATTTGGATGTTGTTGTGGAAGGACTGATCTAGATAACAAAAACTATAGGGGTTGATGGTGGAGGACTCAAAGCTACTAAGGGAAGTTCTAAGATAATTAGAATGGGAAATAAGAGGGTTCTTACTACTTGTGGTATGATATTGATAGTCATAGTCATGTTCATTGATAAAGGCACACCCAAGAAAGGCACTAAGATGATTCTGGTTTTTGAAATGGATGGAACAAAGGGGAATAGAGAGGCAAGGATGCTCAAGAGGACCAAGGCCCAAGGTACTTGGGAAAATTATGGAGGGTGTGCAATAGGGAAAGAGGAGGCACCACTTGGGGGGCTTGTGGGAGTCGAGAAGAACTTGTGGGTATCAAGATCAAGATTTATAAAGTCGGGGGGAGTAAGGGGTAGAAGCAAAATAGAAGAAACTAGAGGTATGAGAGGGGGAACGTAGGATGGTGCCTATGGGAACCTTTCTCTAGGATCTCCCCTAGACTTCTATCCATATCAAACCTCAAGGTTTATGTGGAAAAAATTAAGGTGATAGTGGTTGAGTTATATGCGACTAGGCCAACTACCACTAAGTAGCGTGGGTTTCGATCTATTATGGTTAAATTATTAGAGATACTAGAGGAGGAAAAGGTGGAGGAAAGACATGAGGAGTGATTCAAGGAGGTAGAGAATGAGTCGAGGCATAAGGAGTAGGTGCCACTGGAGGATGCAAAGCTAGAACTAGAGAATGAGGAGGAGAAAGTATTAGGATGCCCTACAAGATCTTATAAGAAATAATAGGAGTTAGAGTTGGATATTCTCCAAATTGATCAAGAATTGGAGGGGGTATAGAGGATCCTACTTAAAACTTATTCCCTTTATTCTTATTCTTCATTGTGATCAAGGATAATACTTCATATTCATTGGTAGCATCTAGGTAGAGATCATCATCATATTCTAACTAATGATATTAGTTGATATTAAGGTAAGATGAATGTCATGCTAGGTGATCTCTAATTAACCCCTTAGGGTCCCAATGTTAGAAATTGTCTCTTATTAGGGTGAAGTAGTCTTGCATAGCTATCATGTTCTAGATTAGAGGGAAGGCTTTATAGTCATGGTGCCTAATTATGATTATGAGTGGTGTGCATTCCTTCTACTTGTGTTATATATAGAATCAAAATATGCCTTCCACCAAATGGTATGTTATTTCATGCTCTATTAATGGTTTGGGATGAAATATGATAGGTAAAGGGTATCTTTGAGGAAACTCTCAATCTGGATCATAGTGTCCTCTCTATAAATTCAATAGTCCTCGATGGTAGTGATGGGATCCTTGATTACTTGTGATAGCTAGGGAATTGAGGCCTAATTAATCACTTAGTAAACCATCAAGTATAAATATTCACATATGTCTTAGATGTGGTTCTAGAAATGGTGTCCATATAGCTTGTATAATACCACATAGATCATTGAGCCCCTAGGAAAACATGCAATAAATGCTAAAGGCTTGACAGAAAGTGTCCTATAAACTGCATCCACAAGGTAAATCATCATATAGAAATTGGATCCAACTTAAATGTCTATAATGGTATTGACCAAATTGAATTTGATTAGTCCTCTCATATGTGAAACTTTAGAGATTGTGAGGATCATGTGGAGGAGAGGCACCCATAACTCATTGATTTTCAAATAGTCCTAAGCCCTAAACAGTCAATTTAGGAGGACCATACCTACCAAAAATTCCTCCCAAAAGGTGCAAATCATATACACATTAATATCCTCCTTGTCTACCCATTTAACTTCTAGATTCTCAACCTAGTAGTGGAGGATGTCATATATTTGGTATGCACCCATCTAGACCTTCATTAATGTTATATTCTAAGAGAAGGTGTAGTCTTAGAGGGAGTAGTATATCTTGTAAGCATTCCTAAAGATATCAAAAATTTGATGTCAAGAGTTAAGCGAGCACACCAAATCATAGAACCCATCTTACACTCAGATGTCAGTGTGAAGGATGTTGTCAAACAAGTCAGTGTAGGGGAATGCCTATGGATTTATAGTAGCTCTGTGAAGTCCAAACTTCTTGTAAGACTAGAGGGCATCCTCAAAGTATACTTTTTGGTCATCATTAGAGCCTAAATCCATGGGGATGTTTTCAACCACTTTGAACAAGTCATTGTAGTTATTGAATTTGGTCAAGCCATCCAAGAATGTGGTATCTTAGTACTCAAGTTCAACCTATGGGTTTGAAGAGGATGCTGCCATTATAACAAGATATAGGGTCAATAGGGAAGCTATAAGCATTGGAGGCATATAATATAGTGGTGATCTATGATAATTGGAAATCTAGGAGTTGCAATGTTCTCATAGGTAACAATGGTAACTGTTAGTGAGGTTTCCTTAGGATTTTATAAATGCATGCATATGTTCCCCTATATTAATGGTGTTTGGAAACTCACTTGCTTCAAATTCAACTTTTAGTTTGTAGCTAGATTTATTATCTTTACATCTAAATATAGAGTTGAATTGGGATCCCATCATCCTATACCTCTAGTCAGATATAAAAATGGTAATGGGATGTTTTAAAACTATCTAATCAGGGCCAACTTCCCATTTCATTAATTCCTAGTGCATAGTAGGCACATGGGTATATCCCTTATATGTTTCTTGATTAACTCTCACTTTTTGACACATGTCATCTGATATTTTATCCTCCTACTAACGTTTGACACCTAGGCATAACTTCTTACTTCATACCATTCATTTAGGAAGGGTGATGTATCACTTAAATACATGTGGCACATCTTGATTGGTTCTTTGGCCTCATTCATACCTTATTCTGACCTTCCCTAGCTTTAGGTGGGTATTAGTTCATATGAATTATTGAGAGACATGGTACTTCCTAATTAGAATGGGATCTCTTTATCTTTGACATCTTTGATAGTTTTAGGGACTAGCCACTCTAACAACTGGGTGACATGGAACTTTTTTTTTATATGGCTCTCCTGGTTCATGACATATTTGATAGGTCCAGGGAATGGCCATTCTAACACTTGATAACATGGTGATGATATTAGAATATGGCTCATTATTGACATGTTATTTCCCTTATCCACATGCTTTTTTCTACGAACTCTACAGGCTCATTCCTACCGACTCTGTAGGGTCAATTTTGTGGATTCTGTAAAGACAAAGCTACAAATGGGGAAGCTGGTAGCCAGATAAGATGAGAGGGAATTATTCCAACCGGAGTTAAATGAGGAAAATACTCACCTACTACTTTTTAGGATTTGCTTTTAATAAAATTGTATATATTTGGATCTTAGGACTATTATAAGATAGTATATCTATTTCATTAGAATAATTAGATCTCTTCAAAATCCAATCTCATATATTTGGATGAGTGGATCGACCAAGGAGTCCTATTTCTTTGCATCCTATTTTGAGTTGATTGTATTAGCAAAAAATTCAATACTTTTGTTGTTAAAAATATAATAGATAAAAGATACGTATAAGCATATTACAGGGTTTAGACAGATTGTAATTATTTTAGTTTTATTGATTATCACTTCAGTTTCTAGCATTGATTAATATTTGTTCCTAAGTCTTGAGAGGAGCAAGGGCCCACTCTCCTTGGAACTAGGAATTATGTATATTACTTATCTTATGTTATATTAACTCTTTATTATAACTAATCAAAATCTTGCTAATGTTTGCATTCATTTATAAAACATCAAAACAAATTCACAGTTCAAAAGGCATTTTCTTATTCAAAAGTCATTTCATATCTAATCCGCAGCTTTGAGTCTATAAAAATGTGTTTTTCTTTTACAGCAAACACGTGAAGCAAATTTTCTTTTTTAAGTTAAAAACATCTTCATTTCCATGCAAGCGTAAATAGGAGTGTGATTTTACTTTCAAGAAAAAGAGTGGATTCATTTGATTAAATAGTTACATCTTTTCCTTTTCAACAAAAGAATGAATCAAGCAGTTTAAGACACATTTATTTTATTAGTAAAATTTATAATAGGACCATCAAACACCCCCACAAGCAGACTTCTAGATCTACCATCCTAGACCTTATTACAGATAGCTTTGGACACTAGCCCTAGTTGATAAGACATCAATTGAACATTGATTAAATGAGTTAAATAACACTCGTCATTTTTGGTGCCATTACTGGGGAAGTAGGTGTTAGTAAGGTAATAATTATTGGTCTAGAGTGAAAAATAGAAAAAAATGTAAAACCCATAAAATTCAAAAAAATATAACAATTCAATAAATTGGTTTACCATCTTAGAGACTCTAAATGATGATTCATCTCAAAATTCCCACCAAGAACATAAGTTGAAACTCCTTCAACATCTCTGAGTAGTGAACTAGAAGTTATGAGTGAAACCTATCTGCAAGAATCTTTAAAAATTTAGATAGAAACTAGGTCATTACCACAAGCAAGTCCCATAGGAAAAATTCCTCAGGATCAATCTCTTGCAGGAAGACATTATTTAGAAATTGCTAAGGACTTAGAAGAATCATTTTAAAAATACATAGCTGAAGAAAATTTTGAGAAATTTAAACAACCCATAATTGATACTAAAAATATTCAGTGGGAAGATCATCCCATATTTGAAACATCATCAGAAGAAGAAAATATGGCTTTCCTACAAAATCTACAAAATCAACTTGCACAACCAGGAAGGACTTCTTATTTTCCTATTGTTGTAGATCCTAATGATCAAACCCCCATGAAAAATATTTCACCAGCTAATCTACCAAAATTTTGGGGAAGATCTATAGAATATCCTAATCAATTCCTATTTTAGTTTAAGGTGTTATGTCAAACCTATGATCACACAATAGATAGCCAATAATTCAAACTATTTCTCTCTACACTTAAAGATGCAGCTATGAGATGGTTCATGGGTTTACCAAGAAATTCTATTAGAACATGGGATGATATGGAGATAGAATTCTTAAATAAGTATCAAGATTACTGTCGAGTGTGAGAAAGAAAAGAGGATTTATTCAAAATCAAATAGAATGAGGATGAATCTTTAGAGGATTATTTGGATAGATTCATGTTCACTCATAAAAGAAGCAATTATCCACTCACTGAAGAAGTTTAGAAATTAGTTTTCTTAAAAGGGTTGGATGAAGATAATAGAGATGCCTTAAATCTGATGGGAGGTGGAGATATAAATAAGTTGGCTTTCAAGCATATTTATGAGCTTTGTACCAACTACTCTCGAACAAAACCCAAAATTAGGAGAGGAAGGTTTGGCAAATCTAATGAAGTGGGTAAGCTAATGAAAGAATTTTCCAATCTAAATATGGATATTCTAGTTACACTAAATAGTACTTTGGATGGCCTTCAAGCTAAGGCAAATACAATAGAACCCTTAACAATCTACTATCCTAAGTGTAGATAGAAACATGCCCTTAGAGACTGGCCCCTAGATAAAACCTATGTTTCATCATGTGGGATCTATGATGCAATAGATCATGATACCAAACATTGCACCCTTCTACCTATTTTAAAAAATCAAATGAACACACAAGTCTAATCCACTGAAGAAGTAAATTATATCTAGAGACAAAATTTTTCCCCATAAAACTAGGCTCAAGGATAGTTTAATGAAAGAAACCTAGTTAATCCATGGATGGCACCATGGAATGTTTCAGTTCCTTCACCTTTTTAGAATCAACCCAAAATTCCATCAATCCAAAATCCATGGGAAGGACACAATTGGATACCAACACCCCCATGGATGGTGCCATAGCCACAACAATAATGGGTACCATAACATCAATGGATGCCACAATAATATCAATAAAAGAATCTGTAGTGGAACCCACAACAACAATTCACCTAGCCAATAAGACCACTTCAACAACAAACTATAATTCCACCCCTAGTTATTTAGTAACAAGGACAAATCAATCAACCCTCAATGCCTACACAACCAATAATAAATCTAAAAAATAAACAACTAACACCTATTTATGTTAATGAATAGGAAGAGACAATGAATGTTGGAGCTATTAATTGTTCAAACATACATTTAAGATCAAGGAAAACTATACAAAAACCTTTAGTTCTTATTTCTGAGATACCTGATGAAAAAGAAAAAATAGAATCATCTCAATTAAACACTAGAGAAGCCAAAATCAAAATGAGCCATGAATTAAACAAAGAAAACATTACTACACCAGTTGTTTCTTTTCCTGAAAGATTAAAATAAATTGATATTAAATTAGAATCAAACTTGGTCCATGAGTTGTAAAAGATCAATATTGAGGTACCCCTACTACAAGCTATTAGGGATATACCTGAATTGCATAAGATCATCAAAAACCTTTGTATCAAGACACTTGGGAGGAAAGCAAAATATCCAAGAACCATTCATGTTGATGGAAAAGTTTTTGATTTGTTACCAAGAAAACTATTAGTTCCAAAATATGTAGATTTAGGAAGCCTAGTGATCATAGTCACAATCAGAGGTAAAGAAATTACTAACATCTTGGTAGATTTGGGAGTAGAAATTAATGTTATGACAACTGATACCTTTCATACATTATCTCTTATGAGAATGCAACCCACAACTACCATTCTTCAAATGACGGACCAATCTATAACTAAACCAAAAGGGACAATAGAAAATGTTGAAGTACTAATAGAGTCTTGGGAATATCCAGTAGATTTCATAGTCTTGCTATTGGAAATATTGTCATTGATGTCAAAGGTCTAGCATTATTGGTGATAAAATCCCCATTACATTTAATGATGTTTGTAATAGATATATCTTGGCTAATGTGTGTTAATATTTATTTAATATTAACAAATATATTTTTGGTTGCATATGAGACAAAAGAAGGCCCCATGGAGAAGTCAAAGAGTCATGGGGTAAAGACAAAAGAAGGATGGGATGCATTTTCCCTTGAAGAGTCATCTTGGAGAATTCCAAGAGTCACCAAGTGAAGACAAAAGAGGAAGGGTGCAATTTCTCATGAAGGGACACTTTGAAGAATACAAAAAGTCACCAAGATAAAGACAAAAGAGGGAAGGAAGTTTTTGCTCATGAAGGGTCACCACATGAACTTTTCAAAGGCAAGGATATGAAGGGTCATACAAGTTTAGCACCATTTTCCATGAGGATTGAAGGGTCACAAAGGGGGAAGGCCAAAGGTCATTTGGAAAGCTATAAATAAAGACTTGAGAAGCCATTTGTAATGTGTGTGAAAGAGATAGATTTGATATTGTAATATCTAGCTTAGAAGAGCATTTGTGAGGGATGAATATGATTTGTATTTGTTATATCTAGATTAGAAGAGGGCAAAGGTGAGAGAGAGGAAATAGATTTTGTAATGAACTATCATTTGTTGAGATAGAAAAATTGAGAGATAGTTGTGTGGTATACATAAAGGGGTTGGTGCTCCTGTGGGTTGGTGCTCATGAATAGTTGTTGGGTTGGTGCTCGACAAAGGGGTTAGTGCTCACGAATTATTGTTGGGTTTGTACTCAGTAAAGGGGTTGGTGCTCCTATGGGTTAGTGCTCATGAATTGTTGCTGGGTTGGTGTTCGGCAAAGGGGTTGGTGCTCCTGTGGGTTGGTGCTCATGAATAGTTGTTGGGTTAGTGCTCAGCAAAGGGGTTGGTGCTCCTGTAGGTTTATGGTCATGAATAGTTGCTGGGTTGGTGCTCAGTAAAGGGGTGGTGCTCTTGCAAGTTGGTGTTTGTGAATATTGTTTGGGTTGGTGCTCATTCATATACTTGAGATTGTTCTTTGTGGTTTTTCCCACATTGGGTTTCCACGTTATATCTGCTCTCTCTCTCTCTCTCTCTCTCTCTCTCTCTCTCTCTCTCTCTCTCTCTCTCTTGTGTGGTGTTTATTGTTTTAGTTTTATTGCATATCTTGAATGTTTGATTAAGTGGAATTTGATTAAGGGAAAGTTTTATAAGATATATGATATACTGATTCACCCCTGCTCTCAGTATATCCCATGCTTAACACTTGTAACCTAAAACAAAGAATCTATGATATTCCATAATCATAGGTAGACCATGGTTGGCCACTACAGTAGCATTAATTGATTATAGGTCAGGAAACATGACCATTTCTAATCGGTTAAAATCCAAATGCATCTCTTTGTATCCTCTTGCAAAAATATCAATAAATCATATACAAGAACTTTAGGTAGATGAATCACACAACACATTAAACAATATTTCCTCCTTATCTATGATCATAGTTAAAAAACACTTAGAAAAACTAAATGGAGACATATACCCAGAGTCTATGGACTCTGCTAGTCTAAAAAGCTAAGGACTCTGCCAGTCTAGAATCTATGGACTCGACCAGTCTAGAAACTATGGACTACCTCAGTTTAAGATTCTTGGGTCAGACAGAATATTATAAAACCTCCACTTCTACTTCTATTATTTCCTCATTGTATGATCATGGATTGATTTAGGAAAGTGTGTATAAATTGGTAAAATAATAGTAAACTCATTTCTTATATGTATTTCATTGTTCTTTAGCAAGACTAATTCTTCCTAGAGAAGAGTTTGTTGATAATGTAACCATGTTTCATAAGCTACTTCCTCATCCATGTCTTTTGAACTTGTTGATTTGTGAATTCAAGTAAATAGAATCCAACTACCTAGGCACAAAACCAATCATGGTATTACTTGGAAAGATTTTAAACATCAATAGTTGGTTAATAAATGAAGAGGAAGATCAACTCTTTGAAGTGCTAGAAAGACATACCAAGGGTTTTGCTTGGGATTATACTGAAATGAAGGGAATTCACCCTAGCATATGCACTCATCACATTTACATAGAATCTATCAAATTGGTCAGACAACCACAAAGAAGAATAAACCCAACATTAAAGGAGATAGTCAAAATAGAGATCCAAAAATTGTTGGAAGTTGGGTTTATTTACCCCATTTAAGATAGCCAGTGGGTTTCACCCTTGGTAATTGTGCCCAAAAAAATAGAAAATTAAGGGAATGTGTAGATTATAGATAACTAAATAAAGAAACACTAAGAGATTATTTTCCTCTACCTTTCATTGATCAAGTTCTTGACAACTTGGTAGGAAAAATATATTTTTCTTTCCTAAATGGGTTTAGTGGGTATAACTAGATAATGGTGGTAGCTAAAGATCAAGATAAAACCACATTTACCTATTTGTGGGGAATGTTTTCTTGTCAAGTACTCCCATTTAGACTTTGTAATGCTCCAATAACCTTCCAAAGATAGTTCTGGCAATATTCTCTAACCTTATAAATGATTGTGTTGAAGTATATATGGATGATTTCACCATTCATGGTGGAACTTATGAAGAGGCTCTTACCAACTTGGAAATATTATTTATTAAATGTGAATAACATCAGTTATATTTGAGCCATGAGAAATGTTTGTTGATGATAGATGAAGGAATAGTGCTAGGACACCATATTTATGTAAATGGCATTCAAGTAGATCCAAAGAAGGTTGAAATAATCTCCAACTTACCCATCCCACAAACACAAACTAAAATTAAGAGTTTTTTTGGGACATGTTGGTTACTATAGACACTTCATAGATCATTTTAGCCAAATAATTTCCCCTATGTTTGCCTTACTTACAAAAGACAATACATTTGAATGGAGTGATAGTTGTCTGTAGGCCTTTAAGACCATCAAAGCTAAACTCATTATTGCTCTAGTATTGAGAGTACCAGATTGGACTCAGCCATTCCATATATACATAGATGATTTTAATACAAACATAGGAGAAGTCCTTGGATAAAAGGATGAATAAGATAACATGTATGTTATATATTATATTATCAAAAACATGACACCTATTGAAATAATCTACACCATAACTAAGAGGGAATTCATAGCTGTAGTCTATGTAATTAACAAATTTAGATACTACATAACAAGCTATAAGGTATTTGTCTATACAGACCATTTAGCTATTAGATATCTTACCAACAAACCAATTGGGGGAGGTAGGATTATTAGATGGTTGTTTCTCTTACAAGAATTTGATGTTACTATTATAGATAAATAAGGGAAGTCTAATGTGGTTGCTGATTTCTTATCAAGAATGAATACTATAGGTGAAGAAGAATTGGTGGAAGATGACTTTCCAAATGAACAACTATTTTCTATTTCATCAAAATCTATGTGGTCTACTGATATAGCCAATTATCTCTCCATAGGGAAGTTTCCTTTACAATTTTCATAAAAAGAAAAGAAATGTTTAATTTAAAAAGTTCTTTTAAATGGTTTAACGGAATACTATTCAAACTTGGACCTGACCATGTGTTTCGTAGGTGTGTGACAAATATTGAATCTTATGATATCATTAGAGCTTGTCATGATGAACCAGGAGGAGGTCATTACTCAGCTCAAAGAACTATACACAAAATCTTAGGAGCAAGATACTATTAGCCTCACCTTCATCACTAAATAAAAAGATATGTCAGACACCATGATGCTTGTTAGATAATTGGACAACCTACTCTTTCAATAGAGATGTCTCTATACCCTCATCTTTAATTGGTTTTAGAACCATTTGAGAACTAGGAAATTGATTTTATAGGTCATGTGGATCCTCTTTCTAGAGGAAAAGAATATCTCCTAGTCTATATAGACTATGTGACCAAGTGGGTAGAAGTGGAAGTATTAACTCATGCAAGAGAAGAGATGGTAGCTGATTTATTATATTTCAAAATCATACAAAGATTTGGTGCTCTAAGGGAGATAGTCTCAGATCAAGGACCACAGTTCATGTCAAACATGATAAAGCACTTCATGTAAGTATATCAAACTCAACACAAAAAAACCATCTCCATACCATCCATAGGCTAATGGGCAAGTTGAAGTCATCAACAGAGAACTAGAAACCATTTTAACCAAGGTTGTTAGTTCCAATAGAAAGGATTGGGTAGAAAAGGTACTAGAAGCTATTTGGGCCTATAATATTACTTGGAAAAAAACAACTAGATTTTCACTTTATGAATTGGTTTATGGTAATAAGCCCTTATTCTCTATTGAATTTGAATTACAAACTTTGAAAACAACTATAGAAGTAGGGATTGAACTAGAAAAAATATAGAAAGAAAGACTCTTAAAACTTATTCAACTTGATGAGATGAGGATGGAATCACTACAAAGAACTAAATTGGTACAACATCAAAGAAAATCTTGGCATGATTCATAGATCAAGCAATAAAAGTTTTAGAAAGGAGATTAGGCACTGTTGTTTGATTTCAGATTTCAATAGTTTAAAAGAAAACTACAAATGAGGTGGTTGGGACCTTATCATATTGAGGAGGTCTTTGAAAATGGTTCTATTAAGCTAATACCTATTGATGATAGCAAAAGAGATCTATTAGTTAATGGACATAGATTGAAGCTTTATCAGAAACCTCTTAATAAAGAAGAATTTGTTCAAAAGGTAAAAGATCAAGTAGCCTTTTTGGAGGACTCTGATTCTTCCAGAGAACTTGCCCCTTGATGATCCTGCATATAATTTTTTTAAAATATATATATCAATAGTGAAAATCCTTCTAGGGACACTATTGACAATGCATGCCTAGAAAACCAGCTTGCTAGCTGGCTATGTATTACAAAAAGGGCTTTGGCTAGAAAACCAGCAATGGCTAGCCAAAGGGAAAAAATAAAATATGTAAAAAAAAGAGAGAGAATCTCATCATGTCACTATGATTGGTCTTCTCCATGAAATAAAAATTGTTTTTTTCACACCTGTTGACTAATCCATGCAAACTTATTTATGCAGGACAAATGGCAAGCAAAGGATAAATCTAAGGTCAAAAGTAAGTGAGACATATATTCTATTTATTTATGTTTAGTTAACTAATTATCTTTGATTTAATTGAGATTTATTCTATGGAGATGACCCAAACTTGAGCCTTCCAAAATGGAATGACATAACACATAACATAATGGATAAGCATGCAAACAAGATATCAAAGGTGTATGTCTACATCATGATGAACTATGTAGCTTTGGTATAATCAATTACATCATCAATAATTATAATGATAAGACATCATAAATGGGTTTTAAATGAAATGATAAATAGCTATCACCGTCAAAGTGCCATGTCATCATTTCATCTAATTTATAATAATTTGACAAAATGGCTGGCACACTCCGTAGAAACATGAGGCACTAAACTGTATAAAGTAGTCATATCAAACTATGGACTCATGAAGTTGTGGAGTTTCACATAAAACATTTCATTTTTATATATCCTTAGTGATTGTTGCCTACAGATTTCAACAAAAGCTTGTCTAAACCCTAATCTGAGTTAAATAAATAGAGTTGTTTGTAAATCCAAATAGAAATGGGATAAAAAATGAGGTTAGAGCTGAATAATGTAGTAAAGCTTCACAAAGACAAAGCTTCTATGACAGTGTTTAGAGCAAATGGTTGGCTACCTTTCATTGAAAAGTTCTAGGGTTTCCATGAAACAATGGTAAGAGAATTCATCACTAATCTCACCCCTGAGTTTTTAGTTGTTAAAGGCATTGTTATTCCTATTTAAACTTAAATTATAAGTCAAATCATACAAGTTCTAAAAGAAGGAATGAGAGTGATAGGCAAAATTCCATTTAGTAATTTAATTATTCAGTTTAATGGTAATGAGCAAACTAGGACTTCATGTCTAATAGATTTCAATGAAAAATCAAAAGGAATTCATAGAAATTCACTTCCTAAACCTTGGAAATATGTAGCCAAGGGGGTAATCAAGTATATCATTTGTGAGGGGAAAAACAATCTTTTAGGAGGAGATGCCATAAAAATATTAATACACCTTAATTATGGTAGGCAAAACCCTCATTACAAGATTAACCTCCCATCCTTGTTATATGGTGCCCTTCAAATTATGACTACAACTCCTAATGCTGCTCTTAGGCACCATGGCCTTATTAACCTGATTATCCAACATCACTTCCTTTAGCAAGGACAAGAGGTCTTGGAGGAATTTAAGAACAACGTAACACAACAAATTCTAAATCTACCTACTCAATAAATCTCAAATTTACTACAACAACATTCATCTCCACCTGCTACATTAGTTGAAAAAACAACTCCAAAAAAGAAGTCACAGACTGTAGTCTCAAAAGAAATCCTTTCTTCTTCTTCTTCAAGAAGAAGAATCACAAGGTCTCAAATCCCTGTAGTTTCAAGGTCCCCATAAGAACCTCAATAATATATAGTGCAACCAATTCCCTTGTCAATAAGAAGAAAATTGAAATTAAAGGTTGCTATAGAACTTGAGAAGACTGAGGGTTTGATGGTTGAAATAGAAAGACAACTGAGTGTAGCTTAGAGAGTGACCAAAAGAAGGAGAAGGTTAATTCTGATAGATGAAGATGAATAAGAGGTTGAAGACATTCTGGATAGTCTTAAAAAGGTATCTCATTCTCACCATATATCAAAGTATACCTAAAAATTTAGATGTTCAAGAAACTCCTTTCGAAAGAAACTCTCCAATCATAATAGAGGAGCCAATTATAGGAGAAGAATCAATCATGGTAGAGAAATTAAGTATGGTGGGACAACCACATATTTTAATTAAAACTACAATGAATAAAGGAAAAACTGTATGCACAAATGAGAAAGGAGAGTCATCTAATCTAAATGATCCTGTTATGCAGTTAACCTTGAAGCTTTCTCAAGATCAAGCTCTAGAGCAAAAAAAAGCAATTGATATTGTTGACTTGATCAGTCAATTGTAGAATAAAGATCATCTCAACTCATTATTGGTACAAAAATTGGACACAACATCTGCCACTCATGCAACAGAAGTTCACAAATTAGAAGAAACAATAAAGAAAAATGAAAGTATCTACCTCTAAATAGATTAGAGGAGTAATTCAATATATAAAAACAAATGATCCAAGAACATCAAGGGTTTAGAAATTTAGACAAGCATATAACAGATGAATTTGATGACTATGATTTGAGTCAGATTTTGGAAAGCAGATGCAAGAGCTACACATGCAAATGAATGTTTGCAATGGGACTTAAAAAAGGTAAAGCCTGGGGGAGATGATGAACTCAAAATATGGCTCATTATTGACATGTTATTTCCCTCAAATCATCTCTCTAAGGATATTATCTTATGCAAATCATAGATTGTTAGATAATTATTACATGGAAAGTAGATACTTGTCTTGTTTATATTGAACCAAAGACTAAACCTTTACTTTGTCATTAATGTCTAATACATAACATGTTTTAGTGATTTTTATTGTGAAGAATGCTTAGGAAGAAGACACAGGTGATGTATAGTGAAGGTTAAATTTTGATCTCCATCTAACAGAATTATGAACTCACACAGAATGAATCTATGGACTCTACAGGTCCATTTTTTCATGCTTTTGAGACACGTGTGTTCATATGAGTACATGGACAGACCAACATGAAATATTAAGAAATCATCATGAATGGCATCAATTTGAAGGATGGTGTAGGCTTGTTTCTATGGACTATGTAGGCTTGTTTCTATAGACTCCATAAGCTCATTCCTACCGAATCTATAGGATTAATTCCATGGATTATGTAAACACAAAGCTACAAATGGGGAAGCTAGTGGCTAGATAAGATGAGAGAGAATCATTCCAATTGGAGTCAAATGAAGAAAATACTTGCCTGCTATTTTGTAGGATTTGCTTTTAATAAAGTTATATATATTTGGATCTTAGGAATATTATAGGATAGTATATCTATTTCATCATAATAATTGGATCTCTTGGAAATCCAATCTCCTATCTTTAGATGAGTGGATCAACCAAGGAGTCCTATTTATTTGCATCTTATTTTGAGTTGATTGTATTAGAATACAATGTAAGACTTTTTTTTGTTAAAAAGATAATAGATAAAAGATATGTACAAGCATATTAAAAGTTTTAGACAGATTGTAATTATTTTAGTTTTATCAATTATCACTTCAGTTTCTAGAATTGATTAATCTTTATTCCTAATTTTGAGAGGAGTAAGGGCCCACTCTCCTTGGAACTAGGAATTGTGTACGGTACTTATGCTATATTAACTCTTTCTTATAACTAATCAGAATCTTGCTAATGTTTGCATTCATTTATAAAACATCAAAACAAATTCATAGTTCAAAAGGCATTTTCATATTCCAAAGTCATTTCCTTTCTAATCAAAGTGTGTTTTATTTTATAGTAAACACGTGAAGCAAATTTCCTTTTTTAAGTTAAACATCTCCATTTTCATGCAATCATAAATAGGAGTGTGATTTTACTTTCAAGAAAAAGAGTGCATTCATTTGATAAAATAGTTACATCTTTTCCTTTTTAGCAAAAAAGTGAATCAAGTAGTTTAAGACACATTTCTTTCATTAGTCAAAGTTAGAATAGGACCATCAAACACCCCCATAAGCAGACTTCTAGATCTACCATCCTAGACCTTACTACAGATAGCTTTGGACACTAGCCCTGGTTGATAAGACATCAATTGAACATTGATTAAATGAGGAGTTGAATGACACTCGTCACATGGCACCTCCTAATTCAACTAATCTCTCCCAGGCTTTGACATCCTTGATAGGTCTAGGGACTGGCCATTCTAATAACTAAGTGATGTGGCACCTTCTCATTTAGTCAAGCTCTCTTGGGCTCTAACATATATGATAGGTCTAAGGACTTACCATTCTAACATTTAACAATGTGGCACCTCTTGATTTAGCTAGTCTCTCTTGGGATTTGACATCTCTCATAAATATAGGGATTGGCCACTCTGATAACTGGGTGATGTGGTTCTTTCTCATTTAGTTTAGCTTTCAACTCTATGAAATTATCAAAAAGACTAAGTAAGAAATGAAAAGGAAATGTAATGCATTTAATACTTACTCATCTATTACTATCACATCCTGATTCCTCTCTAAGTAAATTTACTTGATTATCCATGGATATTTATAGTTGGTGATTTGAATTAAATATTATTAACTAAGCTATAAGTCATATGCTATTATGGGATAGTTGTATGTTGCTTTGATTTCATGATTGCATTGATATGAGTTTAGTTGTATGGTATATTCTTACATTGTGATTATGTTGATTTATTATTTAAATAGTATTTTATGATATGTCATGATGTTATGGACTAACTACCTTATTATCATAAGTTGGTTGCAAGAGAGATTCATCCCTCGAATCATGATGGAGGGAGAGCATCATCAGAGAGGGTGGTGTAGATGGAGGTGTTGGGGGATGATAGAGGAATGGATAGAACCCTTGCACACACCACTTTAATGTCACTTATTATATGGATAGTTGAATGGTTAGAGTTAGTAAATTTTTGAATGTTGTTTGCATTTAGATAATTGTTTATGTATACTAGTTGTGTGTTAGTTCAGATTTATGCTTATGTGAAACTAACCTCATGTGATTGCATTGTGGATATTATAAATATGTATAAATGTATAATGCTTCACTATGATTACATTATGATATTATAGTCATAATTATAAATTTTTATGGGAATGTAAATCTGCATGAATAGCATAGTAATAACATAACTATTATGTTGGTGATTGGTCTAATAGATGTTGTTTGGAATACCTAGTTGATTTGTAATAGAAGATCGAATGCATTGAAAAAATTAGAGAGCTAAATATTATCAAATTATTAAAACAATAGCTATGATTTAAAGGATTTTGGGAAGATAAAATTAATTGATTTAATTATTATCATGTTAGAATGAGGAAAAATATATTTAAATAGGGAAAAGCGTCATTTTTGGAGTAAAACAAATAAAATTAATAAAAAAAATTATATTTTATTATAATTAGGTAACAAAATGAATTAGAATAAATAAGTGAATAAGGAATTTTTGGGAAAAGTAAGAATAAAATAAAATAAAATAATAAATAAATAAATAAATAATAATAATAATAATAATAATAATAATAATAATAATAATAATAATAATAATAATAATAATAATAATAATAATAATAATAATAATAATAATAATAAGAAACATCAAAACTTGGTGAATGGTGAGTTTTAGAGAGACAGAGAGAGAGATTTAAAAAAAGGAAAAATCATGCAACGAAAAAAATAAAGTAGAGGGCATGACATAAGAAGGGAAGACAAAAGGATAGGGAAGTATGAATTGGGAAGGAGAACAACATCATAAAGAGAAGTGAAGGAGCAAATCAAGAAGAAGATCTTCTAGTTTGTGCCAATTAAATTGAGAGTTTTTCACCAAGTAGGCACCATTGTTTAGTTTTGTGGAAATTTCTATGAATATTCATATTGTCTATATTTATATTATAAAAAAATAGCGATCTATACATA